>PVJL010009020.1:0-61003 GCA_004026885.1 Lyroderma lyra | reverse complement strand
TTTTTGCTTTTACTTCCCTTGCCTTTGAGGACAGGTTCATGAAGTCTTCCTTGAGTCCTAGGTCTATAAGTTTAGTACCTATGTCTTCTTCTATACAGTTTATTGTTGCAGGTCTTATATGAAGGTCTTTAATCCATTTTGAGTTAATTTTTGTATATGGAGAGAGTTCACAGCTCAGGTTCATTCTTTTGCATATGTTCTTCCAGTTTTCCCAGCACCACCTACTAAAGAGGCTCTTTTCCCCATTGTATGTTTTTTGCTCCTTTATAAAAAATTATTTATCCATAAATTTGTGGGTTTATTTCTGGGTTTTCAGTTCTGTTCCATTGGTTTATCTTTCTGTTTTTCTGCCAATACCAAGCTGTTTTGATTATTGATGCTTTGTAATATAAACTGAAGTCAGGGAGTATAATGCCACCAGCCTTATTCTTTTTATGTAGTATGGCTTTGGCAATTCGAGGTCTTTTATGGTTCCATATAAATCTGATCATTTATCTAGTTCACAAAAGTATGATTGATAGGCATTGCTTTAAATCTGTAGATTGCTTTGGGCAGAATGGCCATTTTAACAATGTTAAGTCTTCCTATCCATGAACAGGGGATATTTTTCCATTTCTTTGTGTCTGCTTCATAGTTTTCCGTGTAAGTCCGTCACGTTCTTTGTTAATTCCCAGGTATTTCATTCTATTTGTTGTGATAACAAAAGGAATTGACTCCCTCATTTCTTTTTCTGAGGATTTGTTGTTTGTATATAGGAATGCTGTTGATTTTTGTGCATTGATTTTGTATCCTGTGACTCTACTGTATTCATTTATTGTTTCTAATAGTTTGCTGGTGGAGTGTTTGGAATTTTCTACATAGAGGATCATGTCATCTGTAAGTAGTGACAGTTTGACCTCTTCTTTCCCAATTTGGATACCTTTTATTCCTTTCTCTTGCCTGATTGCTGTGGCTAGAACTTCCAGTACTATATTAAATAGCAGTGGTGACAGGGGGCCTCCCTGTCTTGTTCCTGATTTTAGGGGACTGGGCTTCAGGCGGGGCGTGTCTATCTGGGGTCCCTCCGCTTCCTGCAGTTCGTTGGGGAGGCTGTAGGCGAGGAGAGAGGCCACCAAAAGTGCGCTGGGGCAGCTCCCCAGGCCTGCTTAGTGACCAGCCATTCTGGGCAGAGTCTGCAAGCTTGCACCGTGAGTGGGCGCCGGGCGTGTATGAGCCACAAGTCCAAAGCCGTGGGCCTGATGTCACAGGTGGAGGTGGCTGGCGTGCCTCCGCTGTGGGCTGGGAACTGTGGCCCTGCGGGGACACCGGGAGCCGAGGTGCTGTCTCTGGGCCCCACCTCAGCCTGTTCAGAGTCCTTGCTCAGCCCTCTTGCTACTCAAGAGCTTCAGAGGCTGGCCACCAAGCTCTGTCCCCAACACACTGCTCTAAGGCCTAGCTCCCCATGGTCTCCCACTGTTCTGCCACTTTGCTGGCTTTTCGCCTCTTGGCCTCCCCCCTCCTGTGCTGCTTCCTCCCCTCCCTCCAACCTTTAGGTGTTTTCTAGCGATGCGTGGATTTCTCAGCTGTCACTGTGTCACTCAGGGTCCTCTTTCCTGGCTCGTGGATGGCCGTTCAGTTGTGCTTCCTGGGAGAGGCTTTAGGGACCTCCTCTCTGGTTGTCATCTTGCCCTCTCTCCGAGCAGTTTTGATTTTCTCATTTCATTTCCTCCTTCCTTCTGTCCCCAGACAGCCTGTGTGCACTTCTGACCTGTGAATTCTTACAGCTTTGCCAGACAGCTCATTTTCTTGATGGGGAGGCCTGTCTTCCTAAGTTCTGCCTGAAGCCAACTGTGCAACTCAGTTTCTCGTGTGTAAGTTTAAACAAAAAAACTAAACCAATAGGTGTTCAAAACCATAGGAAAAAATGTCCCATCAATATTTAAGTAGGTTAGTCTGGCTGTAAATTTGAAAGATTTGTTCTTTCAAATCTCTTGAAAGCGCCTCTGCCTAATTCTACTTATCTTTCTTCTGTGTGGTGTATTGTCACCCAGATCTAATTTCCCCACGGTGTTCCTTAGGTTGTGGCCTGTGACCCTGGCTACTCCACAATTTGGTGGCATCTGGGTATTTCAACGAAACATTGAGTTTCTATAGTCTAACAAAGAAACACCATCCAATTTTAAATTAGATTACAGTTTGGAGCGCGTTTTATGTATCTACCTTTTAAAGACTGCTGAGAATTGTGGCTTAGAATGATTATTTGGGAAGTAACCCCTGTGGTATGAAGGTTTTGAAGAAAGCTATATGGGGAGCAAAAAGCTATATGGGGAGCAACCATGATTTAGCACGAATCATTCCTGCAAATATCTTCCCATTGTAGTTGCTTTTAAAATGACTCATGAAGGAAGCTCAGTTGTCCTGAACCGTCTGGGGATGTCTTTTAGCTTTCTGTCCTAAGAACCACGCTCTGTGAATGAGTCGTACACATGAAAACGAAGCGGTGATTTTTAAAAATATTTTACTTTCACTTTGATAAGAATTTGAATATTTTTTATCCTAACGATCACCTCTTACTTAAGAACTGAAAAATGAAAACATGCAATTCAACTTTTAAAAGCGTTTAATTTTTAGAGTCAATATTTGAAGTGTGCAGGCATATTCATTCTCTAATGGGGACAAATATGTAGGGAATCCTAAAACAAGGCATAGAAAACCTACTTCCAGAGCCGTAGGACTGTTGTTTGCACACCATTTATAAGGAATGGACCCCTGTACATATCACTGGGATTTCGTTGTGAATTTCTTGGTGAGGGAGGGGGAGGAAGTTTAAGTCAGTCGTGGTGTCGGAGTCCTCTCTGGGTTAGAAAAGTAATGTTTTCTTTCTCCTCCTCCACAGACAGACTGGAGAAGCCTCAGCTGACTGGTGTGCTGCTCACATGAGACTGCTGTGTCCTCGCTTGGAATGGACGTACATGTCCGAGCAGGTGCGTCCTCTGCATGCAGACCCTCTGCAAGGATGACCCATTTCTCTTGTTCACTTGACGGTCAGGGCTGCATTCAGCCCACCCAGGGACGCGGCACAGCTTGTGTGCTCCTGCCTCTGCGACGGCAGACCGTGTCTAGGATGTAGTCACAACATGCCTGAAGCTGTTCAAATATACCCTACAGAAGCCGAACATATGAAGGTCACACAGGTCACACAAGAGCGGCATTAACAATTTCTGTGCTTTGTTTGTTTAGGTCCTGGCTTCCAGAGTGTCCTGGTTGGTACTCCTAGACTTCCACGTACTGAAAACCTGCACGGATTTGACTGGCACGATCGGAGGTGAGTGGTGATCAGTCATCGTTTGAAATTAGGAATGGAGGTTTGGCAGAAAGCATATCACCGATGTGTGTAAAGTAATGGTGGTCGAATTCGTAATTCTGGAATTGCACTGACAGTAGGAATTCTGAGTAGCTAACCCCCGCTCCTGAGGGCATCTGCCAATTATTTGGTAAAATCACTTTCAGACAAAATGTGAGCAAAGGGTAACCTGAAACCACACGCCCCCAGGTAGACCAACCAGCTTCTTCCTAGCTTCTCAGGTGCTGGAACGTGCAGGTCAGTGAGGGTGGCTGCAAGCCAGGGAGGCCTGGCCATTAGGTAGCAAATCTTGTCGTCAAAGCATCACCCATTTCTATGGGAGAAAAGTAAGTTTATAGGGTTTCACGTAGCTGCCACTTCCGTGTTCTGCGTCACAAAGCTGCATGAACCAATTCTGAGAAGGTAAGCTGGACTTATGCTATAGGGGCTGGAATCCAAGAGGCCCTTTGGTTTTTGAGTCACACTTTGGGGAGGCTGTAGGTGCAACATACGGAGAGCTGTAATTGGTGGGGCTGATAGTCACGTGATGCACATATGCGCGGGCCATAAGTGCCTCTAGTTTTCCTACGACATGGCTGGATACTTTCTGGACAGCCCTCGTGTATGACCACAGTTATACAGAAGGTCCAGCACAAATAATGCCCTTTTTTGTGAGCTGGTAATCTACCAAAACCCTAAGCACGTAATTCTGTAACATAACAATAACGTAACTATTTTAAAAAGGGCATTATTTCTGCCAGACCATACATTTTATATATATATATATACACACACACACACATACACATACACATAACTGGGTTTGAAGGCAGTAACATACCTTTGTGCTAGTAAATAAGTAGTTACTGTCTTAAGTGTCCTGACCACCCCCCAATACTTTCTTTAGGAGGTGCACACTTTCCTATGGTCCACTATCTACAGCATCAGGGGCGGGCCTCTCCGTCCTGTCTATCATTGTGGTGCCAGTTCTGATGGGCTGGGTGGTTATTACCGTATTTTGCTGTGTTTAATGCACACGTTTTTGTCCAAGTCTTTCAGGGAAAAATAAGGATGTGCATTATTCATGGGTAGTACTAATTATGTTTCTAGCTAAATGTTTTTAATTGTTTTATTTATGCTTATGAGTTAACTGTGACTCTAGAAATCAGTAATGCTATCTGTATGCAAAATAATACCCTGGAATATGATAATGGGGATTTTTTATATTAAAAATTTTACACATAAAGGAATTTTAGCATTTAACATATTATGGTTTAAGAAACTTTATCATACCAAATCAAGTACCTAAATATGAACAGATAAAAATTTGAATTACAAAATCACAAACGGAACCTTTTTATCCCCTGAAAATTTGGGCCAAAATCGTGGGTGTGCATGAAAACACGGCAAGATACGGTACTTTGAAGGTAACTCCTGACATAACCAGAGAAATCGAGGAACGGTTTTTCCCATCGAGGAACGGTTTTTCCCATCACAGAAGCTTTCACTTCCCTGTCGGTCATCAGAGGATTCTTGAATAGAGCCTTTGGGAAGTGGCTGTGCTTAAATGCAACAAAGCCTCTGGACTAACGCGGCAAGACCCTTACCTCACCTGTGCAGAGCACCGGGGGTGTTTGTCCCAGTAACCGCCTTCAGCTCCTGCAACCTCGCCTCACTTATTTAGGAGCCAGTAACGGAGACCTGACCTGCTCTGTGTGGAGAAGTTAGTTTCTATCTCTAACTTCCGGTCAGTAGGGGGGCACCGGTCGGAATAGTTAAGAACGCTTTTGGGCGGGGAAAGTCCTTCTGTCCTGTCCACAGCTTCCCGGGCCCTGCTGGTACGACACAAAGGCAAGTAGTACAGTTTGTCACACGCACGAGACATGTGATGCAGTGGACTTACTCGTGTGGTCTTAATTTTGTTGCCCGTGGCGCACATCCATCCGGAGTTGTCAGGGAGGGTCTTGCACTCCTCTCCCTCCAGACACGGCTCCATCTCACACCACCACTTCCCGATGACAATGGAGGCTGTGTGTGCAAAAACAGGGGACAGCGCGTTTGCGAGGCGTCCGAACGCCCTGGGGCCCGTGCTCTGGCCCTCCCGCCGCCCAGCCCTGGCTAGGAAGACACTCATGCTGCCGGGGTTCATCAAGCAACAGCGCGATGCAAACACGGACCAGGAAGACTTCCTTTTTGCAGCCACGTGCGTGGTGTGGGTTAGTTCTTGTAAATTGAAATCACGCACTATTTCTTTTCAGGGGACAAAGGGCTCAGTGTGCTGCAGAGCTGTCATTTTTCAGGAAGGCCCATTTGTCCACCTGGCATTCAGGTTCATCCCCACCTTGGGGCCTCTGGGCATTTCAAAGGCCCCCCAAAGGGACAGAATGAATGGCACAAAAGAAAACCTGCCAAACAGTTAACGTTCCAATCCAAAAGGTCTTTCTGCCCCAAGCTGTGGTTTCCTTTTGATGTATTTGAGACCATGTTGTTGGGGGGACTTTGAAAAGTGGAGCCCCTGACAAAACAGTCCTGCTTTTCGGGGTCCACTAGACATTGGCCACAGTAGAAGCCGGCCCTGAACTTGGAGCGCGCGCTCTTTTTGATAACGAGACCCTGTGAACCAGTGACCAGATTCACTCAGCGCCACTCGGGAAGCCCCACACCTCCCTGAGCCAACCACGTCGTATGGGCAGCTGTCACTTCTGAAGCCCCTTGAGGTGTCAGTTTTTTTTAACAAACCCTCCTCAGCCTGCCAGGGCTTCGACTGTGACGCTTTTTGGTTGGCTGTCCTTGCACTGCACTGCCCACGGAAAAGTGTCACAATCAAACCACCCTTTACGTCATCACCTCTCAGCCCTCACCTCCCCAGAACGAGTCCCCATTGGGGTTCTTAAATCTCACAACCAAGAAAGAGACATCAGTGTGCGGCGAAGCCCGGTGACATTAGGGTTCTCTCTCCATCGCTCCTCTGCTGGCGGGATTCCCCCCTCCATCCCGGAGCAAGAATTACTGTACAGTTATTTGCGCCAAATCACGGCTACTCCGCGTGAGGTCAGCTTGAGGATCTTTCTCAGGGGCAATTTTGTCGCTCTCTGATCGACACCTTAAATGCAGCCCGGCACGGCAAGCAGGCCTGGGAGCTAAGCCTCCCAAACGGTTCTACCCCCGACATTCGGGGAAAACCCAGGGTAGCGACGGCAGACGCAAGCCGTGCACAGGGCGCCACATGGTGGCGAGGGTCAGGAATGTGGCCTGTTCAGCAGCTGGGCTCTGCCGCGGGGCATGGAGTCACGGCTGAAAGAGGACTTGTTCGTGTGAGCGGTAGGTGACAAAAGTAAACGCGAGAAGCACGTATTCTGGCAACAAGGACAACACATGTGGTGCTGAGTGGCAGTGACCGTCAATGGCGGCGCTCCTGGGCAACTAGCACAGAAGCCAGAGCTGGTGATGGGTCCCGAGAGCCCGGGTGGGCAGCTCCCTTCGGCCACCACTCCATCAGACCACGCTTGTCCCCCGAAAGTCCCTCTAATAGCTCGAAACGACTGCCCCACATCTGTGCCATCAGGAAGGGGACACCCCTGATTTTAGCTCCCCACCCCCTCCGATTGAGCGTTTGCTCAGACGCAGGGGCGTGGTGGGCAGCGGCTCAGAGGTTCGGCCGCCGGGAGCTCCCCGACTTGGAAGGACCCTGGTCCTCCGCCTCCCTTTTTTTTTTTTTTTTTTTTTAAATTTTAGGCTGCCCTCTGGGAGGTGACCTACTTCTTCACAAGCTAACAAAACCGTTTCACTTTCTCTCGAGCAGGAATATCTCCTAAATGACAACGCAGCAGCAGGGAAAAGAATACATCGCAGAACCCACATGTCACCCTAATTCAAGGTTGTAAAGACCCACTGGCTCATCGCGGCAAAGGAGATGATGTCCCCAGACCTGCCTGTGAGTGCTAAACACCCCCGTTACACGCGCCTCTCCTGGGGGGCTGGGGTGGGTGGGGGCTGATTAGAATGGGGTTCACGCTCCCAGTACTGCTTTCCTGCAAGTGCTACTGGGCTGATTTTGTTTCTGATTTCGGCATCACTTCAGAGTCTAGGTGAAACCTTAGTCTTCAGTCCTATTTTTTTCATAGACAAGTATTTCCTTCAACATCTTTAAAAAAATCACAAAGGGTTTAAAAATGGCCTCTACTGTCGAATTGGAAGCTAACGAAAACCTTCAGGTTATTAGAAGAGGTATGATCAATTAGGTGTAATAAAAGGAGCTAATAATAATGCTGAGTATATAACAAAAATACTAGAATTCTTTACTATCTTGAATTATAGTGATCAGTGCAATTTTAACTTTGCGTTTTAAAAGCATTTGTCTCAGTCTTCGTCGCAGCCCTGTAAAGAGAGCACATGCACTCATAGATGGAGAGATGAAATCCAGGAGGGCTGAGGGACTGTCCACGCCCACACAGGGAGGGTGCGTAACCACGAGGCCCGTGGTTTTCATCAGCATTGTGCTGGCCCACCCCGTTTCATGAGCTCTGCATCAATCCTCAACACACAACCATTTACTGACTATGAAGTGAGTGAATGAATTCTCTGTTGTATTATTGTTGAAAATAAATTTCATGTCAACACAAACACTTGTGGAAAACAAATACGTTTGGTTCTTGTCACATTAAGTTAAAATAATATGGGCAAGAGGCGTTTCTGCCACACTTAGCACTTCCCGGCCCCTTCCTAGCCAGCGCGACGTGGGGCTGGATTTCGGTGGTTACGGCATTTGAACATGAGCCAAGGCGAGGCGGACGCGTTCTGCTCCCAGGACAGCTCTGTCCCGGAAGAACGGCGATAATTAAATGTCACCTGCAGACCCGACGCTCTCCTATCTGAGGCGATTTCAAAGAGGGTCTTAGAGGTCCCTGCGAGCCTGGGGTCTGGGGTCCGCGCCATGCAGGTGCTGTGTTCAGGGAAGTGTCTGATCGTCAGCTTTTTAAAGAACGTTCATCCTCCCTTGGGAGAATCACAAAAGCCACTCCAGTCACGAGGCCTGACTTCGCCCTCACATTAGAGCACGTTGCCGAGCGGGGAGAGCCACGGCGTCGTGTGGGGACGAACCTGAAATAGGGCAGAGCGCTCCGTTCTGTTGTTGTTACTCGCTTTGATGCCTTTTCCCATGGAAGCAGAGCAGCACCAGGAAGCGACGGGCTTAATGACAACTGCACGCACTTGCCCTTGCCCGTAACGTCAGTAGAAGTTGCGTGTCCATGCGGAGCCCTTCCTGGTTACTGAGCGGGGGAAGGGGTGGGCCCGATGCAGCACCTGCTCCCCAGCTCGCAGCGTCGCTCAGGGTTTCTCCGCGTGCACAGCCCGCCGGCACTCGGCGTAAGGACACTCAGGGAGCCCAGTGCCCCTTAGCGCTGACCCTGGGACTGCGCCGGGACAGCAGGCTCCCCGTGGGGACACAGACAGAAAACCTTCGTGGGATTACGGAGTGCTCGGAAGCAAGCAGGTGCTTCCCTTGTAGGAGCGGTCAGTCATTCCCGCCTCGGTGTGTGTACAGCAAAGCGAACACAGGCTGACAAGGGTGACTGGAAGGTGAGTTTGACAGTGACGTGCAAGGTAGACGACGATGCCAGCACCTGAAACGCCCGCTCTGCAATTGTGCGGGAGGGCAGGGCTGGGCCGGGCACACTGCGGCCAGTGACCGTACTAACGGTGACCCGAAGAGCAACACACGCTCGTGGTCAGCTCGCCTGCCTGACCGCGGACCAGCAGGGAGCTCCGTGACCACGGGTCGTGCTGCCTTCGTCTGTAACTGGTACAGAGTAGCTCAGGATGGTGTGCAACTTAGGAATAAAGAAATGAAACGAGAAAGACAGACGCCGTGCCTGTATCAGAGGGTTGTGAGGACGCCAGGAAAGGAGTGCGTCCGAAGCGCTGGGCGGAAGGTCTGGGAGAGCCGACGTGCGACAGATGCCGACAGCACTACCCCGTCCCCTCCTCTGAGAGCACTCCGAAACACGACAGGCGCCAGGTTCTGCGGTGTCACGCCACGCGCTCAGCTCACTTCCCTGACTGTTGAGGTTTGTGCATGAACTAAGTGGTTGAACCGGCCACTTCACCATGCTCCCAGAAACAGGTTGCAAGTCCACCCAGCAAGGCTCATTTCTGTGTGACCTGCCGTGCAGCTTAAAGCAAGGGGACTCTGCTGGGGACAGGGACAGCTCTTTAGCCGCCCTGTGGCACAGGTTGTTGGAGCAGCTATTATGAGGCTCTCTTTCAGACCTGCTGTCACTGTCGTCATCAAAGCAAACAGAAAAGTAGAGGCATTGCACACCTTTGCCTCGAGTCATTCTGAACCCCGTCTTTTCTGAGAGCCGAGTTGAAGGATCGGGTCTGGGGCAGGGGCACGACGTAACGGTGAAGACTGAGCTGCTGGGCCTGTGACAGAAGGCGCTGGGGCTGGAGAACTGCACCCCTCACTGGTCAGCACTGTGTGTTTGCAGAGTCGCTCAGTTCAAGTCTCAATGTCCTGAGTCACGAATGGAATTTAAAAGATAAGTCATAACGGCTCCTATGAAGCTTAGATGCGGCAGAGCACTTAGCATAGTACCTTATGAACTTGATGTCAACACATGGCGGTTACTACTATTACTTATCCGTGCGTCCTCTGCCCGACTGCGTCCACACAACTACCGTCACAGAGAGGTGGTGCCTCCTCTAACGGAAGCTCATGCTAATTATGGGATGCCCATGTTTATTTTTTACTGATTAATTCCATTTCTTTGCAGGATCTACAATATATTTCAAAGACACACGGCATTAGCAGCCGCCGGCGGGGCTGGTTAGCATTCTTCTGAGCTTTCTAGAGCTTTTCAAAGGGAGACGACTTTACCTGGGCGCGGAAATCGGCAGTAACGGGAGCCAGACAAGTGTGGCCGCCTTGCAATGGTAGTTTTGAGGGCATCTGAAGGCGACAGTTACCTTTTAGTCATTCAGAAGCTATTGTTCACTGCTGTGCTGGACAGGAAATACACACAGTTCCTCCTCTGACGTGGCGTACGGCCCCTTGTGGGAGACACGAGGGCTGTCCGGGGAAGCCCCGCCATCGAGACGCCTCTCCTGTTCCCCGTGCCTGGCGGGACGCCCTCACGTGCGCCTGACGTAGCGCAGTAGCCACGACCGGCACGCTGGGACACTGAACTACAGTGTGCTCAGCAAAGAGAAAAGCAGGTGGACGGGGATTGTCAGCCTGACGGTGACGTCCTCATCAACAAAATCCTTGTCATAGTAAAGCAAGTGAGCATGTGCATCTAGTAAAAGCCTAACGTCATGAATGTGAACACAGTACGGAAACATGAAATGGGTCTCTTACTCGTCATGGGCCGTTCCCCGCTGTCCCACCAGAGGACAGGGGTGCAGCTGCTCCTGCTCGGGGGGAGGGGATGCTCAGACAGACTGCCGGCTCAGGGACGGCTTGGGGACGTGCTCCTAATTCCTGCCGAGAATCCCACTGCTCCTGAGCTGACACCAGGGCTAGAGCCCCGGCTCGCTCTGCCCTTTCAGTACAACAGTCCCTCCTTATCCGCGGTTTTGCTTTCTGCACTTTTGTTATTTGAGGTCAACTATGGTCCAAAAAATATAAAATGGAAAAGTCAGAAATAAAAAAAATCCCGAGTTGTCCACTGTGAGTAGCGTGATGGACCGTCGTGCGGTCCTGCTCTGTCCCCCCACTGAGTGCACCTTCGCTTTGCCCAGCGTCCCCGCACAGTGCCACCAACGCCGAGTTCTAGTGACGCGGACGAGGCCGGGATTTGCACTCTTTGGGGGATGCGGAAACATGTTGTGACTTCCGGCTCGTGGACCAGCTGCCTGCCGGCCTGCACCGCCCACTCGACCGTCCCCACGGTGGACCTACTACAGCAGCAGAACCTCCCTGTCTCTGTGACTAACGTCTCCTCAAAGAAATCCAACCAAGAGGGCAGTCCCAGAGGAGAGAGAGAATAAAGAGGTCAGGCACAGTGAAGACTCTAGGCCAAAAAGGGGAACAAACAAAAAACACCGTATCTGATGCCTTAGGGGACTTCCTGGTGGTCCCTAACCGACGGCACGGACCTACTGCACATGCACCTCTGAGCTTTAGCCAACGCAGGACGAGCATCTCACAACAGTGGACTCTCAGTTAACCGACCCCGTGGGGATGGGGAGATGCCGGATGGATGTAAGCAGACTCTCCCTTAGCCGAACTCAAGCCACCGGCAAATTGGTTCCGGTTAAGGGAGCGTCTGCTGTATTTCGGGACAGGAAAGGCAGCCGGGTTTATCCCACTGGCACGCCGTACCCTGGTGGTGGTCACTTCGATGTAACCCCATCACGCTCATGAGGCGGTGACCCAATGTGGGTGTACAGAAGAACTCCAAAACGGCTCTACATTTGAAATGACAGCGAAGATCAGGGTTTTAAAAAGTGACATCCACAAGCAGCGTTAGCGCGCGCGTGACCTGCCCATCCCTGGCGCTGAGGTCTCCGCGTTCTCACCGCGTTAGGACTTAGAGTCTGGACATGGGCTCCTGGCGGGACTGTATTTGCATACAAGTATTTTCCCAACTTGAGAAAAGTACTTTTGCGGTTGTGATTAGCTTCTGCGCTGTAGTCTTGCTGGCATGGCTGCAAATGTGCCGCAATCACTTTTAGTTACTGATCTGATAAAATACCACTTTTGGGTGGGTGATCCCACGTTACAACTGATCCCAAAGGAAATTATTCCCAGGAAATTCCTGGCATCCAGTCCCTGTGCAAAGCGAGCGCCTTCAGTCTCGGCAGTAGTGGGAAAGTGGTCCACCGATCGTGAGGTCTTTCATTTTAATCTCGCTCCCACTGGAGAAGATTGATGTAAATAAAATTTAAACAGAAAACACATTTCAGATGCCAGGAGTGAGCAAGGCTTTGTCGGCCTAATGAAAAGGTATCAATTTTCTCTACTTTATTCAATAAATGGTGACTCATTTTCTAAATGGATTAGATTGAAGGAAAATTCAGACTCACTGGGAGATGCTCTTGGCCCAGACGGAGACTTCAGACGAGGGGGAAGGAGCAGGGCCAGTGAACCCCCCTGGGCCTCCTCCGGGACAGGCGGCAAGCAGGAGAGAAGCATCCCCAACCCTGAGGCCGCCTGCTGCCTTAGAACCAGACCCTGGGGAGCCGGACAGGACACACTGCTTCTCCTGCTGCATCGGGACGTCCCGGGCGGCAGGGGGAATCGCAGCGCGGAGCGGGGAGCTCTCGGGGGGATGTGGGGGAGGCTGTTGGCGTTTCGCTCCCCGTCTCCGGGGAGCCTTCGGGTTTCAGAAAGTCACTGAACTTCAGATAACGTGACCTGCCTCATGTGAGGGGGGAATACGTAAATCCTGGTCACAGAGCGCTCTTGGATATGACTGTGTGTGTGTCTGAAATGGCGAAATAATTTCACGATCGGTTATTTTTGCAATTTGGCAAGAACTTCCCAGTATCTCTCTGGTGTATGCCTCCACCTGCCAACCCCCCGAGAGGCGGAAAGTAACGACCACGGCTCTGCTGTCCCCTCCCCAGTGTCACACAGCTGGCACGGTTATTTCTGTGGGCTCGTCTGCAGGGCTTGGAAGAGTTTAGCTTTACTTTGCAGAAAATAAAGGGCGTTTCAAAATGATGGACCCAATTTCAAAGCAACTGGTTTCCCATTGGGTCCATCTTTTTGAAACACCCCACATTTACAGACGGTTTGCTCCGTGCTTAGCGCCCCTTCACCCAGGCAGTATGAGCTGCACGCCAGAGCTCTCCTATGTGGACCTCAAAGTAGATGAAGAAATGAGAACTCATACGAGCCCCCTATGTCTCAATACGTGATGTCAAACACTTCCTTTAAACCAGCTTGGGACTCTGCCAGCTACATGGGCAAAGAGACTCACGTACAGGCCTCGCAGCTTATTTTGTTTGTGTCCAAGATGGTGCCAGGAAAGCCACACAATCAAAGGAGACTGGGAATGTGGGTGCAGCAGTGCAGCGGTCTGCAAACAGTTCGCAACCACAGCTCTGCCGCCGCCCTTCCCGGCCGGACCGAGAGGCTGTGAGTCCCGGGGAATTGGACGCAGAGCGCCCCGCCGTCCCGCGGCATGACCCGGAGACTCGGGACAGCTCTTCCCCGTCGGGGGGAGGCGAGGAGTGAGGAGGCTGGAAAAGCTACATGAGATAAACGCTCACCTCCTCCCACGAACGCACGAAAATGACAACTAAATTATAGAACAATCAACCTGGAGAACCACCTGAGGTCCAGCTGAGGCGTTTTATAACTAGGGACACAAAGAAGGGGCCGCATCGAGATGGTGGGAGGGGTAGACCCCCAGAACCGGTCAACCCCACACTGGTAGGTGGTGGCTGACAATCAGGACGGCTGTCTCAGCCGCAGAGGTTCCCTGCAAAAGGCGGGGGACCCCAGGCCCACACCAGGCTCCCCAGCCTGAAGAACTGGTGCTGGGAAGAGGAGCCCCCGCAGCACTGGGCTGTGAAAAACAGTGGGGACTCTGACTTCGGGGTAGGACCGAAGGCTGCGGGAAACCCAGACGTCCTCTTAAAGGACCCACGTACAGACTTGCTTGCAGGTACCACTCAAGTTGGGCTCTGGCAGAGGGACAGTGACTCGGGAGGTGTCAGAAATTAGAACTAGAACTACATTATGACCTAGCAATTCCACTTCTGGATATTTATCAGAAGAAATCCAAAATACTAATTTAAAAAGATATATGCACGCCTGTGTTCACTGCATCACTATTTACAATACCCACAACATGGACACAACCCTAGTGCCCATCGATAGACGTACATACAATGGAACGTTACTGAGTTAGGTGGCTTCACAGCAAGGACTGGAGGAATGTCATCATTTTCTCTGTGTAAAATTCTCTTTTTGTGCAGCTGGCAGGCAGGCAGACACCATCTTTCCTGTGTTGATCCCACCCCATTATGGCCAAATCTGAATCTGATTGGTCTGTTGGCTCCACCCTGCTGACTCACTGGGGACCCAGCCCCACCCAGCTCCCCCAACACCAGAGGCACTTCCTCAGTGACCATCCAGCCACACCCGCAATACCCTCTTTCTGGGACAAGTCTTGGGGATCTGTGGGCCCCAGGCAGGTGGGGACTGTGCTCTGAAACTGTTGCTGAATAGCTCTAGGCACAGCACTGACACCAGATCAGAAAACATACAGTATGGTAAACACAATCTATTCAGTAAAGGGTGTTGAGAAAACTGGATAGATAACATGCAAAAAAAATGAAAATGAATCATCTTCTTACACCATCTACAAGAAAAAATTCTACATGGATTAAAGACTTGGATGTAAGAGCCAAAACCATAAAACTCCTAGAAGAAAACACAGGCAGTAAACTCTCTGACATCGCTCTTAATGATATTTTTTGTGATCTCCTCAGGCATAGGAAATAAAAGAACAAATAAACAGATGGGACTACATCAAATTAAAAGGTTTTCGCACAGCACAGAAAATCACCAATAACAAAAAAGACAATCTACTGAATGGGGGACAGTATTTGCCAATGATGTATCTGATAAGGAGTTAACAGTTAAAATTTATAAAAATCTCAGACAACTCCAAAAAAAACAAACAGTCCAATTAAAAAATAGGCAGATGACCTGAATAGACATTTGTCCAGAGGACATATACATGACCAATAGACTTTTGAAAAGATCCTTAATGTCACTAATCCTCAGAGAAATGCAAATTAAAACCACAATGAGATATCACTCCATACCTGTCAGAATGGCCATTATTAATAAATCAACAAACAACAAGGGTCGGCGAGGATGGGGGGAAAGGGAACCCCCGTGCTGTTGGTGAAACTGCAAATTGGTGCAGCCACTGTGGAGAAAGGTTTGGAGGTCCCTCAAAAAAATTAAAAACAGAACTACATTATGACTTAGCAATTCCACTTCTGGTATTATCAGAAGAAATCCAAAACACTAATTTAAAAAGATATATGCACCCCTGTATTCACTGCATCACTATTTACAATAACCATACCATGGGCACAACCCAAGTGCCCATCAATAGACATATACACAATGGAATATTATGTGGCCATAAATAGAATAAAATCTTAGCATCTGTGACAACATGGGTGGACCTAGAAGAGATCATGCTAAGTGAAATAAGTCAGACTGAGAAAGACAAATACCATATGATCTCACTTACATGTAGAATCTAAAGAACAAAGAAACAAAACAGAAATACACTCGTAGATACAGAGAACAAACTGATAGTAGCCACAGAGGTGGGGTTGGGGAGCTGGGTGAAGTGGATAGTTACAGAGTAGTCACGGGTGTAGAGTGCAGCAAACAGAAGACAGTCCGTAATGTTGCAACAACTCGGTACAGTGTAGATGGGCACTAGACTTACCTGGGGGTTCACTGCATAAATTATACAAATACCTGACCACTGCGCGGTACACCTGAAGCTAGTGTAAAGTCATAGTGAATGACAACTGTAATTTAAAAAAAAAACAAATAATTTAAAAAATTATCGTCGAGAAAAGATTTTTCCATTTGGACGATGGAGGTTTAGGGGGCGTCTCCAGGCTGTTATAAAATGCGGATGGCCCGGAACAAAGAGAAAAGAGAAAGCCAGCACTAGGCTGCGGCAACAGTGATTTAGTGCCGCTGCCTTACTTTTACTTTCTGTGTTGGCTCTCTCCTTCTGCCCCATTTTCCCGTGACAGAGAGCCACACGCTCCTCCTCTCTTCCTCTCCGCGGTGTGACACTTGCCTTTCCTCCCACCGGAAGCGCGGTCCACTCCCCACCCTCTTCTCCAGGCTTGGCCAATCAGACGCTGGCAAACATGTACTTGGTGCTTTCTGGAAGCCTGAGGGGACTGTGATGAAAGGTCACATTGAGCAGAGTAGCTGTCCCATCTACGGCTCTCCCGGATTCACTCAACCTGCCACCCTCAGACGTGACTGAGGCCACACCAGGCTCCAGGTCCACAAGGTCACCGCTGGCCTAGTCCTCAACATGCCCACACCTATTTGCAACACGTACATGACAGCGGCGCCCTCAGGGGCTCTAATAAAGGAAGATTCAGGAACACTGATGCAACGCTGGCCCTGATGTCCTTGAACCAGTGTCAACAACCAATACCTCTGGACTTCCTGTATCTAAGAAAGACCAGTTCCTCTCATGCAAGCGCCTGCGCTGGGCCTGCCTGCATTCTTGCCCACCTTGGCCCCTCACATCAGCATCAGTAAGTCCAAAGGTATCAGCCTGTATTTGGGGACTCACTGAGCGACAGAATGAATCCAGCCAGTTGAGTGCACCAAGGCCAGCCCACTGCCATTTCCATCCAGTTGGTATAAATACTTGCAACGACTGAGGAATAATTTCTTTGCCCTCAAATTCAGAAATTCAGATGGCCCGAGACCAGCCTGAGCGTTGCTTTCTGCTCTCGCTACGGTCTACTCTGCATGCGCAATCACACCGCCCTTCACAGCACGCCAGACGCCCACGCGCCGGAACTGGCCTAGCCGTATGCAGATGAGGCCATTCTGAGCCCCTCGGTGTCAGCGGTCACGTGAGCGTTCATTCCAGTCCAGATAGGCTCACAGTGGAGTAATACTCACAGTTACGGTCGAGACGAGACACATTCACTTTTATTGAACTGCTGAGGTCCCTTCGGATGCCTCGTACCACTTGGGCGAGAAGAGAGCACGTAGAAATTGCCGTCATGGCGACGTGCTTTCTGCGGCTTGTTGTAGCACAAGAAAGGAATTAGGAGGACTGGAAATCGGCCATCAAATAAAAAAGGGAAAAGCAGCCACTGAAGAAGGGACTTTCCATATTTAATTATTGTTGATTTAGTGTGATTTTCTGTTCTCCATGCAGAGGGCTGAACTCTATCTGAGGATGAGCCATGGGAAAGAGAGTCGAAAACTGGTTTGAATTGATGATATTTAGGGAGAAGACAGGCCTGAAGACATTTTTTCCCTCATATTCTGAGTTTCTAAGTTGGCTCTAGCTCATGTACCAAGTTCAAAAACCAATTTCCTTTCCCTTTCTGAGACGACAACTTTTCTCTGAGAAAACACAATCCCCATGGCAACACGACTTAACATGAAATGCTAAGAAGGGCGTACTGCTTTGGGTTATAGGATTTTGTTGGGGCGTGAGAGCACCTTTCTACAAAAACAAATACATCAGAATCACTTCCTTTCCATTATGAAGCTTATTATGCAACTGTTCTTGAATAATGCCCCGCCTTGATTCAGAAAGGTGAATCATGTGTAGTATGTAGGGCCATGATTCACACACATCCTGCTATCAATTCATTTCTGAAATGCATCATGCTCTGCAAAGCAGCTGGTACAAAACAATGAAGCAACCATCAGTCCTGTTCCAATGAGCCTCTTCCTAAAATTGTGTGATAGTTCAGACCAAGAAGCTTCACTTTGGGAAACACACAGGCACGTGTGTCAGCTCATCATCTGGGAGTGGAAGAATTAGTATTCAAAAATTAAATTTAGTCTTATCTCTTATCTTCATTGCTAATGTTGCTGCCATGTAAAGATCCATAATTTTATGGACAAATAAAAATTAATCTGAAACCACTGTTCTCACAAGCCTGGCACACTGCGTACGTGTGGAATGACGGATGAGAACACCGTACGAACTAGGGCCGAAGCTTCTCTCCGCTCCGGGTGCTGCTCTGAGTCCTTCCCCTCTGTGGCACCCTCACTGCGACCCCACCAGGGAGACGGTGTTCTTGTGCCCATTGTACACACGAGAGAGCAGAGGCACAAAGCAGTGATTTCCCCAAGGTCAGACGACAGCAGTCATTGTCGGGCCAGGATTCACGTTGTGACTCAGAACCTCTAAACGATGTCACTACCCTGAGGACTGCACCTCCAGCTACTGTTGGTGAGGAGTGTACCCTCTACCACGCCAGGGACTGGCCATCGCTGTCGCCTCCGAGGCATCAGATCCAAGCGCGTCCTTTGGAAAAGGTCAGTGCCCAAGCGATCGCCGTCCCCCTCCCGGGCTCCAGCTGTTTCCTCTCCTACGCACCCCCCCCATCCTGTCTCTGCCCCTAAACAAACAAACAAACAAACAAACAAACATGCCCTGCTCCGTCGCCTCCCGGCTTTGCAAGCTCCGGCGCCTCCCGCACCCCCGGAGGCGGTCCCCTGCCTTACTCACCACTCTCGTTTATTTATTTATAAAAAATAAATTCCGTCACATCGATTGGGGTGACCCTTGTTGATAAAATTACAGAGCTTCCACGGGCACCATCCCACGACCCATCGTCGCTGCCGCCCTGTCCAGTCTCCGGCCGTGACTGCACACCCGACGGCCCTCAGGTTCAACCACCTTCCATGCCGGCCGCGGCCAGGCGAGCACACACGTCCCCGCGGTCGAAGTCACCTGCTGTCTCCTTCCAGGTCTCAGAGGAAGCTTTGGGCGCCCTTTGGACAAACCGCACACACTGTGGTACTTGCCTTGAGAAGATCGATAGTTTCCTTTCCGCTTGCGGGAGAGGAGGCCCCTCCCTCTACTGGCAGAGGCGGGGGGACAGCTGGCGGGACAGGCGGGTGGAGGCGGGGGGACAGGCGGTGGGACGGGCGGCAGCCCCTCAAGGGCCGCCTGGTCAGCGCCGTCCACGGAGCTCACTTTTCTCCGTGAAAGGGGTCTGGGGGTGCCTCGCTTGCTGTCCTCAGTGTCCCTTCTTTCTCGATGCATGGAGGAGCCGGGGCAGCACGTGGGCCGGCGGCCCTCCCCACCCAGCCCGCGTGGCCTGTCCTCGGGCGTGGCCTGTGGCGGCGCGCACGGGGCCTGGACTGAGCGCGGCCCCTCGCCCACGCGATCGAGAATGGCAGTTGGTGAGTGCGTTGACAAATTCAGCGAAAGCAGCAAATGACAGGTTGACACATACATGACACATACATTTCGGTGTTAGCACGACTGCATACCCCTCACGTACGTGCCAAGCTTTAAACGGAAGGCCAAGGACGATTCTCGGGTGAAGCGTCCAGATTTCGATGTTCCAAGCCGTTCTTGCATAAACCACATTTATTATGCATCAGCCCTGATGCCCAGTTTTGTTTATTTTAAAGTAAAATGAGATTTAAGGCAAAACACCGAATACTTCCAAGTTTTTAAATGATTTTTCCGACATGCCAAAAGGAATTTTCCAAATATTAAATTATGTATTTTATGTGAAGCCCCGTTATGTGTTTCAGTAGCACGTACGCCAGGCCCGGCCGGGGTTGGGCACGCAGCGTGGCTGAGGGCACCGTCTGACGGGGGAGAGCAGACGGGCAGGCGGAAGCCTACTTGTCAGGGGTCTTACGGTGCTGCTGGTCTCCACGGGATTTCTCCAGAAGGAATGGACGGTGTGTTCACCCGGTGTGGGGGTCAGGGGTCCCTTAGCGGATCTTTTGTTGTGTTCCTTTGTTTTTCACTCTGGATGTCACTTAACCTCATTAAAAATCACGTTGTCCATAGTCTAGAGGAGAATCAGCGTGATCCTTCTGTAAAGCCCTGTGGAATCCAAGCCCAGTTTAAACAGAAATGATCATTTCTGAAAGCATGTTCTATGTGCCAGGCACTGTTGTAAGCGCTTCACGTGCTTTATCTAATTTTATCCTTGCAAAACCCCTGTGAGGCAGTGTATCTGCTAGGAATAGCATTAAGCCGCTGGTGTAGAAATAATAGGGGCTTAAAAAGATGTTTTGTTTTGTTTTTTGTTTTTTTTTCTTTTTGGTAAGGAAAATGACTTAAAATTAACAGTCCAGGGGCTGGGTGGTATCGTTAGAAAGTCATTCATCACCTGTGACTTCCATTTTCAAGATTATTGCACAATCCAAGAAGACACCAAGGTGGTGTCTCCACATCTGTCTGCTGGCAGCAAATGGAAGAAGAAGGAAAAGTTGTTTGGGAGACTTAGCTGAGATCGGGAACTTCAGTGACGGAGGGAGGTTAGTGCTGTTTTTGAGCTGTAAAATTTGATTCTCAGCATAAGATCTGGCTTCTCCTAGAATGGGTATTGGGCACCAACCAGCAGACCAGCACCCAGATAGTTGTTGCTATTCCTGTTGTACGGGGGAGGGCAACTGAGGCTGATCAAACTTAAGGTCTGGATAAGAACAGAACCGACAGGTCTGAGATTTAGTCCACGTGTGATGTTATATTCAGCTCTTACCACCAGCCCTGCAAGGCCGATAACATCGGCTCTAATTCTCAGGAAACTCAAGCTTAGAGAAAGCTCACGGACAATCACACGGCCAGGAAGAGCAGAGACTGAAATAGAATCCTGACTTATCAGATCCCCACGTGGGAGCTCCAGTCCATCATACCACACTGACTACACTGGGTGCTTTGGGAAGAGCTGACACGAATCCCAGACACTGCCTCACCTCTCTGTGCGTGGGGCCCCCAGGGAATGCTGCTTAGTGAGGGACAATCTGACGCATTTACAGTATGCAATTAGCAATACAGTCCATTACCCTTAAATCTGTTTTCTAACTTTCTCATCACTAAGTATCCAAATTTGCCTGATCATAAAAGTCACCTGAAGTATTAATCATAAAAATCCATCCCCAGTTCTTTCAGATGAGAGATTATGGTCAGCAGATCTGGAGTAGAGCAAAGAAATGGATATTCAAAACCTGCCTCAGCTCATCCTTTGGATCAGGCTAACATGGGAGATATTTTCACATTATTTCCAAGAAGAAAACACACAATAAAATGTTATTCTTGATTTGTTTTCTCTGCAAAATAAATATGGGAACTTCACAAGCAAGCTATCATTCAATTTGCAAAGTCACTTATGTTGAAACTTCAGGATTAAAAACTCTTCTATGAATAAAGTCAAGAATGAAAGCCCACAGTGAAACAACAGAGAATTTGAACAAACACTCCTTTCTGATTCATTGGTTTCTTCTTTCATTCATGGAGAGAGCAGATGAACTTGGGGAAAAACGAGGAAATGCAGGCTATCACAGAAGCAGCTCACTCAGACATTCTCTCTGTGCTCTGGCTTCCCTGGGCTCTGAAGCCTTCACTTTTATGAGAGAGAATCTCTGACAGAGAAGCCTGCCGGGAAAAGGCTCAATGCAAAAACAAAACAAAACAACCCCCCCCCCCCCGCAAAAAAAAAAACACAAAACAACCTAAAACAAAACAAAACAAAAAGCAAAAAACAAACCAAAACCCAAAAAACAAAACCAACAAAAAAATCAAAAACCAAAACACTGGTTGAAATAGGGGAGGGCCAGAAAGAGGCAATCCCTCTGAATTTATCAATGCTCAGTTTGCTCGATTACTGGAGGACAGGGGAGTTAGTATAAAGCCATTTTATGGAGCAGTGCCATTATAACTGAAGACCCACATGGACCAGTCTCTACATAGAAGTATAATATGCAGAACAGAAAACATACCAGCCTCTAATGTTTTATGTGCATGTTTCAGATTTTTGCCTAATGTTTATAAAATATTAGTACAGAAGTATGTAGACTAGTATATAGAGTAAGCAAATAAGTATTCAGAAATTGAGTGTGTACTCAATTTTTTTTTCTTACTACTCGGTAGGTGGTTAACAGTTTGATACAGAAAAATGCTTTATCTTGGATGAACTTCAGAATCACCTGAGGGAAGATTAAAATGCAGGTTTCTAGGACCCACATCCAGAGAGTCTGATTTGGTAGGTCTAGGATAAAGCCCACAAAATTACATTTTTAACAATTTCCCAGGTGGTGCTGACACTACTCCCCTCTAAACACTCTGAATAGCATTATTCTGGAGCAGTGGTGATTGTATGTTTTGGTCTCTGGTTCATTTTATACTCTTAAAATTGGTTGAGGATCTCAAATAACTGTGTTTATCTATTGAGATCTAGTGATAGTTACTGAATTAGAAATTAAAACTGAGAAATTTAAAAATATATTTATTCATTTAAACATAACAATAAACTCTATATAGCATATTTCAATGAAAAATAATATTTTCCAAAAAAAAAAAAAAAAAGAAAAGAAAAAACTAGCAAGAAGAGTAGCTTCTAAGATTTTCTGGTCAAGATAGTAGGGAGGACACACCATGCTCACCTCCTCTTATGACCTCACAGAAATTACAACTAAACTATAGACAACTATCATTGAGAATCACCTGAAATCTACCTAAACAGAATGTAAACAAGAAGCCACGTGGAGATTGGTAGGAGGGACACGGACATAGAAGGAGGTGGTTCCGCCATTAAAAATCAGGAGGTATATCTACATAAGGCCACTCTACTAAGACCGGGAGACATAGCAGCTCTACCTAATACTTAGAAACAAAACCAGGGAGCCAGCCAAAATGGGGAGACAAAGAATCATTTCCCAAATGAAAGAACAGAACAAAGCTCCAGAAAATGAACTAATCAAAATGGAGACAAGCAATCTGTTAGACTCAAGAGTTCCAAACACTGGTTATAATGATGCTCAGTGATTGTAAAAATAAAAACCATAAAAAAGAACCAGTCAGAAATAAAGAATACGATAATTGAAATGAAGAACACATTACGGGGAATCAACAGTAGATTAGATGGAGCAGAGGATCAATCAGCGATTTAGATGACAGGGTAGCAAAAACCACCCAAACAGAACAGCAAAAAGAAAACGAATCCTCCCTCCCCACAAATGAAGATAGTGTAGGGGCCTCTGGGATAACATCAAGCATACCAACATTCACATTACAGGGGTACCAGAAGGAGAAGAGAGAGAGCAAGGAGTTGAAAACCTATTTGAAGAAATAATTGAAGGAAAATACCCCTATCCTGATAAAGGAAATAGATGTACGAGCCCAGGAAGCCCAGTGAGTCCCCAAAAAGATGAACCCAAGGAGGCCCACACTAAGACACATAATTAAAATGCCAAAGTTTAAAGACAAAGAATCTTAAAAACAGCAAGAGGAAAGCATTTAGTTACCGACAAGGGAGCTCCCATAGGACTGCCATATAGAAACCCTGCAGGCCAGAAGGAATTGGCACAAAATATTCAAAGGGATAAAAAGCAATGACCTCCAACCAAGATGACTCTACCCAGCCAAGTTGTAATTGAAAAATAGGACAGATAAAGAGCTCCCCAGACAAGAAAAGCTGAAGGAGTTCATCACCCCCAAACCAGCATTATTAATACAAGGAATGTTAGGGGGACTTTTTTAAGATTAAAAAAAGATAAAAATATGAATAATAAAACAGCAATAACTGCATATCTATCAATAATTACTTTAAATGTAAATGCATTAAATGCTCTAAAAATTAAAAAAGGTGGTTAAAGGTGAAGGGGAATGAGAATTTCAAATTTTGGGGTATAAACAAGTAAACAAGTAAGTCATGGGGATGGAATTTACAGCATAATTTTTCAAGTGTTGCCATATGTCATTATACTACATAAAAAAGTCACAATTGTTAACATAACTACCGATTACACCAGAAAAGTCGTGTAAGTATTGGGAATCTGTCAAGCTTAAGTTTTCCCAAATTTTAACATTTCACTTGAAACTTGACCTTCCTTACTGACCTTCATTACTAATTGTCCCCTAGGCTCACTCCCATTTTTCTTTAAGAAAATGTCCGCAAACATCACATCTGAATAACCGTAGTTGGTCAACTTCTTGTTTAAGTACCAACCGTTCATAGAAAAGCCGCTGCTTCAGCTTGCCATTTGCTCAATCCCGTTAGTCCTTTTTCTAGAGAAAATGACTCATGTGAGCTCCCCTGTTGTCACAGGCACCGTTTCAAGACGACGCTCAAAGGCTCAGGTGAAGCGCATGCACCGTGCTTGCTGCTTTCTCACTGGCGCGCTCGCGGAAGGCCCGCAGCGCTGTGTTCGCTGGGAGCGTGCTAGGCGTACAGACAGCGGTTAGGGTGCCTTAGAGACGGCCCGCCTCCGGGGGGGGCAGCGGTTTTACCCATCGTTGCTTTGGCGCCGTTAGTGCACATGCCAACAGAATGGAAAACTAGTTTATTGTTACTGTGAGAGAGCTTGGAGCATGCAGCCACCTTGCAAAGGTCTTCGGGGAACCCCGGAGTCCACGGATGACACTTTGCGAACCACCGTTCTAGTGACTAATACAGAGCTGACATTGCAAATTGAACTTGGCCTCCGCATGTATTTCCTTTGGCTGTCACGGTTTTTAAAAATAAACCGGATGAGCTATAAACATTTAATAATCAGCCGATTTCCTATCAAAATCTGGGTTCCGGACTTTTCTGGATCGCTCACACACTTGACAGCGTTGGGTCCTCGCTCCCTCACGGCCACGAAGAATGTCGGCCCCACCTTTCCCTGAGGCGGGCTCTTCCCTGTTACCATAGCGCCCATGCAGCTCCTGTCACTCATCACACTCACCTCCTTAGGCACCAGGCAGCCTGAGCCTGGAAGTCCTGGCTTTGTGATAGGTTGGTGAGAAGCAAAGGCCCCGAGCAAGGGTTAAAACCCTCCCTCTCCTGTGCATAGCCACGCGGCTTGTGACGCCAGCTCTGTCTCTCTTACTGTCAGTTTTCTATCTTCCCAAGGGAGATGTGATAATAGGAAAGCTGTGAAGGTTAAATGACATTAGGAAAGTAAAGAGCTTTGCTCAGAGTCTTTCAAATTCAAAAGTGCACGCGCCACATTAGTTCCGAGGCTAACGCCATTGCTAACAGTCGTCCACTCAGGCTTCGTCAGAGATGAGCAAAAAGAGGCAGAGACAGGAAATCCATAAACAGCAAGTGCGCTAATGCCACCTCCAACAACAGCAAGACGACAAACGCCACCTGCTGAACACGATTACCTTCTGTCCATCGTGTCAGCTGACCGTTACAGAACCCCGTGACAGGTGTGTCTTACTGCTTTCATACAGATCGGAACAAACGAGGCTCAGGGAATAAGAAACAGGACAGCCCGGATTTGAACCCAGATACGGCTCCAACATTTTTGTCCTTAAGGGCCCCGAGTCCAGCCTTCCATACACAGTCCTGGTCTGTACTGAAATGTGCTTCTGTCCACCTCTACTGGTCACCGATTCCCAACGGGTGGGCCCTGGTAGGAAGGACAGCTGTCCTGTCATGGCAGGCCTATGGCTGCCAAATCACATAGCTGTTGCTTTCCCTGAAAATTCTCCAACATGCACCAATGAAAACCACGAGCAGAAACATCTGCAAGACTCCAAATGTTTTGATAAAATTAATTTATAGTTTATCATATCACCTTTTTGGTAGAGAGACAGAACAGTGTGACACTGATAACAGTTTTAACATACACAGGAATAAACATCTACTTCCAAATAAGCCATAATTTGTGAATTAGTTATAATGAAGCATCATTAACTGGCTGTGAAAAATTAAAACCATGGATCTGTTTATTTTTGTCAAATTTAGAGCTTTTCAATCACAAAAGAAGTTCACAATGCGTTGTTACAAAGATGTCACTGGTCCCTGACTGTGATCAGAACCCCCTGAACCTCGCCGTGAGAAGCACTTCCCCCAGCCTCTCCTGACGTGACCATATTTTGGATTTAGTTCACATTTCCAGGCAATTGACATTCTCTCTTATTTGCAATTAAATTCTGAAGTTTTCTAACCTTCTCCGAGTCACTATAACATTTCCATCTTTTCGTAAGTTTAAAAATGACCTTGCTTGGGTTCACTGGGTCCCAAAAGGAGGGGATTTCTGGTTTATTGTCAACACTTACTGGATGTAAAGCATCACAATAAAGTCCTATTTGGTTTAAAGTCCTATTTGGTTTTAAATGGTTTCAGAAATAAACACATCAACAACACACAATGCTTCATTACAACTAATTCACAAATGGTGGCATATTTGCAAGTATGTGTTTATTCCTATATATGTTAAAACTGTTATCAGTGTCAAACTGCGCTGTCTCTCTACCAAAAAGGTGACGTGATAAACCCGTGGAAGGTGTGCGAAGCCCTGGCTGTGATGACAAAGTGACAGGCAGTCTGAGGAGACGCAGGTAACTCCACTGTCCGAACGTCCAGATGTCAGAACAGCTGGGTGAGCAACTTAATGCTTCGCTTTCATCAGGATTGTTGCTATGTTGACATCAAACAAGGGTTCATTTCAGAGATCTGAGAGGTGGCCCGTGCTCAGTGCTTCGCTATGTGCTAGGTACTGGGGAAGCACCGCGCATTCTCTAAAATTCCCCATAAAAAGCCGAGTTACTACCCTCGTCTGATAGGTGAGAGCGCTGAGGTTTAGAAAGATTCAGAAAGTCGCTGCAAGTAACTGAGCTAGTAACGGGAGAGGCTGCGATGTGAGCGTCTGACAGGCCTGGCTGGAGGGGCTGGCCTGGTGTGGCCCCGGGGCCGGGCAGGTGGCCTGAACTTGTGGGCAGGGGCCAATTTCTGACCAGGGAGTGGCCAGACCTGCGAGGAACCCGAGAGGCCTGCCTTGCCTGGGGGCTTTCAAACCTGAAGTTGTCAAAAGCGCTGTGCAGGCAGAACCAAAGAAAGTCACCTGTTCTTCCCACTTCTTTACTTTGCAACTGGGACGTAGGCAAAAACAAAGCCCAAACAGTCCCATTTAGCAACCAGTCGTTTAGGCAGCTGAAATCTGTCGTGAAAAGAACTTGGTGACGGAACTGGAATGACACGGAGGCTAAACTCTCAGAGCGTCGTTCCCAAGCGGTGGTTCGCGCAGCCCCAGGGGTACGCGCTGGGCCATTCGGGGGCACGTGAAAAAGAATCAGTTAATGGCCCAAAAAAACCCAAGTACAAAAATGCAAAACGTTAGTTACGGAACAATATGTGTTGGGTCTGCATGACCGTTCATGGAGACACTTCAAAACCAGATCGCATCAGTGAAGGAAGGCTGGGCAGGGCGGGGCTGGGACCCCTCCCCACAGAGCGCGGCTCGACCAGTCATGACCCACAACTTCAGAACAACCCATGTGCCACGTTTCTAGGCCTTCCCCAAACATACAGACACATCCTTAGCCAGACCGCTTCAACCATTTAGTAAGTGCGTTGTTGTAATGTTTTAATTTAATGTTTAAATACTTGATCATCATTATCCATATCTAACTGTGCTACGAATATTGTAAAATTAAATCTGTGGTTTGTACTTTTCGTGGAGTCATGTTTCTTTCCTAACTTGTGACCTCGTTTCCACTGTTTTACGTGAAGACAGGCTCTGAACAGGAGTGTCAGTATTTAAAAACAGCCGTTTTTGGAACAAGGGGTACAGTGTATAGAGATGGGTTGAAAAGGGGTGCACACGGGGGACAAGGTCGGGAACCGCTGATCTAGAACAGTGCCTGGAGGGAGGCAGTGAGGGTGGCGCTCCTACATCCTCACACCAGCTTCCTCTGTAGCACCATGTGCCTTCAGCCCTGAAAGTTCCCTAGAAATGATCGTTCAAGGCACTATGTCAACTGCCCTCAGGCTAGTGGCCAAGAGGAGGGCCTGAATCGTCAAAAGGACGGACAACTGGGCATCAATATTTAATTGAGTTGATACAGAATTCTGTATCAGAGACACACAAAAGCCTTTTATAATAGCTGTAATTTGCCCCCATTTATTGGAGTGTCAAGAAGCACAAAAGAATGAAAATATTACGGGTTAACTGGTACATGGGGTGAGTCTCGACGGGGTTTCAGTACGGCACCAGGGGGGCTTCTGTACGTGTCCACCAGGTCCACTAGCTTTGTTATTTAGATCCTGACGTGGTCAGGAGGGGAAGAACATGGACTGATAGACGCTTTGTAATTCTCCAAGCAGGCCCGCGGCGAAGCAGAGAAAGCACGCCGCCCTCGCCCGGCCGCCCTTACACACGCAGCGTGGTCTGGGCAGCGCGACTCAATTTCGACAAGTGGTTGTTTGGAAAGCAACGGCGGGAATCGAGTTAAGCATCTGGGCAAGCCAGCTGGCGAGCTGACAGCATTTGCCTTCCTGCCCAGCTGGCTCCTGTGTGATAAGGGACTGGAGACCCCCACGGAGGCGGGTGCTGCAGCCCGTCGCCGTGGGAACCCTCAAGAAGGCCAAAGACACTTGTTCTGGGAGGATTAGCGGCGGCGGCCAGCGAGCTTCTGTGGCTTCTCTCGGGGGTAGACGCAGCCCCGGCCGCCTCCCAGAAAATTCAACCACCCCCGCACCCCGAGCTTTGCAAAGAGCACGTGCTGTCAGGGAAGGTAATCAAAGGCGGGGTGACACGGCCCCCCTCAAAATGCTTGCCTGGAAATTAGCCCCCGGCAACCACGTTGTCGCCTTTCTCCCTGAGGTCTTAAGTCCAATTTATCTGCGGTTTCTGTTTAAATGCAAAGTTTTGTGCAACCAACCTCCTTGGAAAGAGGAGGGGAGAAGGGAGAAGGCGGGGTGCGCGGACGTGGCCCAGAACTCGCTTTGCCCGAGACTCTGAAACGTGAGAACCATCTGCCTGCACGATGGGTGACGGCTTCTTGGGACAGAGCCACCCGTGTGACCGCTTCCCTGGACGTCTGAGGCGTCTTGAACGCCACACATCTCAACCCACATCCCTCGCTCTGCTTCTGCCCAGCTCTGCACCCTCCTAGGCTCCGCTCACTCGGAACCAGCGACCCAGCTGCTCACACCAAGCGCCGGGGGTGACCCTCCACACCCCTCTCCGCTCGCCCCGCACGGGCGACCCGACAGGCCTCTGCGCAGCACATCCCGGCGCCATCGCCGCCTGCCCCAGTGCCCTGGAGCCTGCGCTCTGTGCAGACCACGGCGACAGCCCCCACGGCGACCCCTGCCCCGCTGTGGGCGCCGAAGCGCGCTGTCACCACGGCGGCCACTCAACGTGAGACGCTTCCGGGCGGGGGGCGCCCCGGAGACGGGCTGCGCTCGGGTGAGACTCGTATGAGTTTCCGAGGGGCGGTGCACGGCTCGTCCCTGCTTGTCATGCGGGTCACACGTTGCAATCGTAACATTCCACGTGCACTTAAAAACATGTTAATGATGTCACCCGTTCCATGTGACCTGTTGCGATGGCGACTAGAAAATTAAAAATCACACGTGTGACACACACGTTTCTGGTGCACGGCGCGGCAGTAAAATGTGTCGGATCACGTCCTGCCACGGGCCCCGCGGCCTAAGGTCCAAGCGGCGCCCTCGGTGGCCCGGCCCCGACCCCGTTCCCCCCACACACTCCAGGCTGCAGGCACACGTGGGCCCGTCTGACGAGCACGTGAAGGACCCGTTCTCCTCACAGTCCTCACGTTGCTGCTGCCGGTCTGGGTGCTTCTCTCGCAGGCAGGCACCCGGCTCGGCCCCACAGAACTTCCCTCCAGGGAGGTACCGCCCCACCCACCCCGGCTCCTCCCTTCGCGTCGTCCTGGGGGGCCTGCCCCGCCATAATCAGCGCGCCCGCAGATCACCTGGCCGGCCGTTAGCTTCGCCAGGGCTGTCCGCGGGCTCCAGCCGCGAGCCCTTCTCGGTCCGTTGACAATGGCTGGACTTTTCCTGGACAGCCCTCGTTCAGCCCTGTCCCCAAACCCCTCGGCCCATGCCCACCAGGATGAAAAGCAAGGCCACGTGCTCCGTGCAGCTGCACATCTAACAGGCTGAACTGTGGTAGATGCCTGTCATGGGAGCTTGTGGGGCCACTGCAGAAAGTGAGAGAGATGTACTGACTGATTCCTGCAAGTCTTGCAGAACTGAATGAATGACAGCGTCTGAGTGAGGCAAAGCAGGATGCAACACAGCGCGCAGGTAGAGCACAGAAATACGTGTACTCGCCCGAGTACACACAGCACATAAGGGTGTTGTGGATGTAATGAGCTACCATGTGTAGGGTGCAGCCATATGCACATACTGACATACGTTCACATGCATACACATGCATGCATACACGACTACTGATGTATATGTGGTGACTCTGAGGTAATGCGTATTTAAATACTGTATTAAATTAATTTTCCTTTTGGAGTACCTCTTACAGCAGTACAGAGTTGAGTGTCTGCACACAGGACAGTTGCGTGCATTTTTTCAGGAGCTCATTCCCTCCTTTAAATACTAACTTTATTGCATGTTTCTATGTTGTCCTTCAGGTTGTCCTTGTGTTAAAACAAAATGTGCTCGTTGCTTGAAAGTGGAAAAGAAGTTGAGGACCACTTGTAGTAATGTTTTAGAATCGATAGTTTCAATCTACATAAACATATTTGTTCATCACTTCTCACAGCTGGCAAACTACCATGGTACAGAGATGGTTCTGGAACTGAGGGAAGAATGATTTTTTTCAGCTTTCAGCCTATTATGGGAGGTGAATAAACTTTTTATTGAGAAAGAATTCTGTGTTTTGCTGACTCTAAGCCTGAATAAAAATAATGTTTCCTTGTCTTTCCTCTTACTTCTCTTTCTTGTCATAGAAGTTGCTGGATTTTTCTCTCTCGTATGCTGCAAGTCAGGCAGATCTCTCATTTAGGAAGGGCCTGCTGACTTTCTTGTTGAAAAGCATGAGCAGACCAAAACACTACGTACAGGTGTCCTGAGTGCATTGTAGCATCGCTGAGGATTCACTCTGTGCTGTCAACCTGCCACAGGTGTTCTGATTTGTTAAACAAACAAAGCAGCAAAGGTGGGAGCATCTAATGAGACAGCAAATGCTACTGCTGTCACCGCTGAGAATTCAAGAATCACAGTGAGCGTGTCTGCTCAGATCTCCAACGACCAACGTCAGCCGTGATCTCCGAGGGCCTTCGAGCTCTAACGCTCCATTCTGCGAAGGAAAAGCCCCCTCCCCTCTTTCTGGAGAGGAGAGCACAAGATCCAAATCTCTCATGAACAGAAAAACGACCCCCAAGCCAGGAGTAGAACGCCTCATTCTAAAGTCAAGTCCTAAAACGCCAATCAAAACGACAACGAGATACCATATTATATAACAATATGATTTAAAAAAATCTCAAAGCGGTAACACCACACAGTGGCAGATACGCGGAGCGATTCGGTAGCAGCACAAGCGGTAGAACCCCGTGGAAAACTGCCTTGCAATATCTTCTAAACTTAAAAATACGTACGTCCTTTTACCCAGAAATTTCACTCTTAGGCTTATGTCCAACGGAAATACTGAGATATATTTGTGAAAAGACGTGTATAAAAATGTGTACAAATGTACTATTTGCAATAGGCTCAAGCTAGAAGTTACTTGAATGCCCATCAAAGTTGCAATAAACCAATAAAATGTGGTGTGTTCATTCCGCAGAGTCTTACAGCAACAAGCATGAAGACTGCCTGTTACACACAGCAGCCGAAATGGCCCCCACAGACAAATGAAGATAAAAACCTACACAACTAGTATCTAGGACACGATTCCACTGATGTAAAATTCGAGCGAGTTCAAGCGGACGTGGGTCAGAAGTCAGGGCGGCCAGCATCTTGGGAGGGAAGAAGTGGAAAGGACACAGAAGGTGGCACTGGGACGCCGATGACATCTGCTTCCTTATGTGAGTGTGCAGACGTGGGCGTGCTCGCTGGGTGGACGTTCCAGCAACTTCTTCGTACGTGCGTTACACATCGCACCAAAACAGTCTTAAACACTCGCTGTTGGGCTAGAGAGTAACTCGTTTCATCACATGATCGATACTCACAATTCTAAAAACCGTAACTATTCTGATAACCGTAACTAACATTTTTCATGTTAAAAGTGTGTCTTTTACCAAAAATTTGATCCTGCCCCCCCCCCCCCAATCCTATGACTCTGAAAGAATGGATATTAGGAAATAACCCACTCCCGTTAATTCAGCTGAGGCCACGGGTTACACCACGTATTGTGATCTCAACTGTCGAATAAGCAACAGCTACAGCCCCGAAGCCGTTCCGAGCCAGCTCAGAAAACTGTACGTGCCGGGTTTCATGCATCAGGGCAAGTGCCCATTCTTCCTGCACACGGTCAGCGACGTGGTGAGCAGGGGTGGACGTAGAAGGCCGGAGGGCCCAACTTGCCCTCTTCACCCCTCCGCCCATCAGCTCCAACCCCCTGGCGCCCGGCCTGAGTGCTCTCAGACACAAGCGGCATTCCCCGCTCCGCTCCTGGGACCTCTGTGCCCGACAGGACAGGTGCCAAGCACCGCCTCGCTGCGTTGAACGGCTGCTGCCTTCTGAAGGCCACGGCCATCTCAGGCTTGTCGCGACAGGCCGAGCCCTTCAAAAGGAGACCCCAACCGTTTCCCAGTTGCTCTGGAGGGCGGGGCGGGCACCTGCCCACTCCTGCCCGTAAGAGGGCTTCTCAGTGCCGACATCAAGGGGGACCTCAAGGCGGCGGACCATTCGGCAGGTCGTGTGTCAGCCGTGACACGCTCTCCAGTTTCTAATACTCAAAAAGAGCAACACAGCCATGCTGAAGAAACAATGCCATGGCAACACGACAGATAAACAAGAACGTTGTCCTGGGAGTCAGTTTCCTTCCCACTTCCATGGCTTCTCTTTCTCATACTACGTTTTCCCCTCTGCTGGAGGCCACGTCTTAGTGACGATCTATTTGGCTCCCTGTGTCCTAGTTTCTGGGATGCCTTCCTCTGAATGACCCGCATCTAAAGTTTCTTCCTATGGAAAAGTAACAGAAATGATTGGAGATGTAAGTAGGGAAATACTTTTCTAGCATTTACGAAACCAAGATGCCCACGCTGCAGAACGCCTATGCAAACTGGGTTCTCTCGACAACCTCTGCTCCCCGGAAGCTGCATCTAACCACGTCTGGTCACGCGAGAGCAGGTCTGCACAGTGAGTGCACCCCTCCCTGAGTCACCCTCGTACCAAACCATTTCTGAAGCTGAACAGCTCCGGCTCGCTCCTGGGTGGGGCACAGCAACCGTGCCATCATTTTCCGTAAGGGTCCCGGGTGCGGCGATCGACCCCGAGGCACAGCCTCTGGTTCTCCAACGGATGAGGGGACAAGAGCTTCATTCCTGGTTCAAGCCCTGCTCCTAGCCCTCAGGGAAGTGAGGCAGCTGCACATACAGGTTCCGAAGACAGAGACTAACACCCTGAGTGACTTCAGTCACCTTGGCTTTGTCACTTAATCTCCCTAGCCTTTGGTGGGTTGTCTGTATGTAGGATCAATAACCCCTGCACACTGGCATTCTTACATTGGAAAACACCTAGGTACGATGCCTAGGAAATGGACTGGCACTTACACGGCAGTCAGGACTTACAATGGTAGGGTGGCACTTTCCGTACTTAGGGTGGCACGATTTCACTGTAAGTGAATCCACCTGTGCACTGGGACCCCCCAACAACTATTTACCCCACGCTGTCCACGTCTCAGGTGCCTTTACACGCTGGAAATTTAGAGTAGAACATGCTAGAAAAGGTTATCTACCCTTTGTGTAGATCATGCACTAGTGGAGAGGAGATAAAGAATAAGCAGGCACACGAGTAAATCAGGAAGATGATTAAGATGGAGGTAGCTCAGCAAGGAACTATGCCACGACAAGCTGTGCGGTAGAGGGACAGGTTGGGGGGCGGGTGCTGAAGTGGGGACCATCTCGGCCATCTTTTCTGTGCGGGGAGCAACCTGGAAGCCACGTGGTCAGGGCTCCTCTCGCAGGAACGTTTGCTCTGCCGGGCCTCCCAGGGCCCCTGCACTCAGGTGACTACCGGCCACTTCCAGTCGGGGAGGAGGCACATCCAACAGGCGAGGCTGATGCCATCGGGTGGCCGGTCTCATTGTGGAAACGAGGTCGCCCACCAAAAGATCACTGTCCCCCCTTTGTGTCTGGCGATAAAGGCTAAACACAAAATTAGATGGGAATATCAAGGGAAAATTTCATTTAGCAATTCATGCAACAGACACATGACTGAAAATTCTTTATTTTCTGAATGTCCTGGAATGTCTGTCATTGGCTCACATCAGTCATCATCGTCGTCGTCGTCGTCGTCGTCGTCCGTAGCCTTTGGCATTAGTATGGTCACTCTACCATCAGCCCATCCTACGTTTCCTCTTCATCAGTGGCAGAAGCCTAGCGCCGTGTTTCCCAGGATCCCAGTCCCTGAGTGCGTCCTGGGTGGGCACGGCCCATGAGACGCTGAGGGGGTTCGGCAAGTGGGAGGGGAGCACGGAGTCCAACTTCTCTGGTGGGAGCTTCAGGCGCGCAGTTCCGACCAGCAGCCTCCATGGGCTGCCCGGGCAGCGGGGTCATGGACAGTGGTTTGTTCTGGCACCTATGGATGCTTCCGGAAACCAAGGACGTGGGCTTTGAGAGCAGTTGGGCCCAATGGCTCTGATTTGAATGCAATTGCTTCGACATGTCCTGAAAGTGCTCTCCTAACCAATTCCTTATTCCTTCAACCTTAGACCTCTTATCAGTTGCGTAAGCCTGTGATTCCTGTATTAAATGTCTAGCTAATCAAAATATGTAGGGTGGCTTCTGTTTTTATGCTCAAAGCTTGACTTACATACCATTCCTCATGGTTTACGTTGCTGAGTTTTATAAAATAAGCAAAGTTTCTTAGTGAAAGTAATTTATTAGTCAAGCAGGCACTTAGCTTAAAAGTAGTGATCATTCACTGGGGACATACGATGTCCCAGGCATTGAGCTAATTGCCTTATATATATTATTTTAAAGCTGAGATAATTGTATATTCACATGCAGTTGTAAAAGGTAATGTAGAGAGATCCCATTTACCCTTCACCCAGTTTTATGCAACAGCAACATTTTAGCAAACTACGGTAATATCACAGCAAGGATGCTGACGGGGACACAGTACGCTCACCTTAGATTTTCCCAGCTTTACGTGCATTTGTGTGCATGCGTGTGCACTTGGTTCTAAACCATTTCATGTTTCAGGCTCATGGATTTACCACGACAGACAGGGTACTGAGCAGCTACGTCCATCGCCACTGGACTCTTCTAGGTACCTTTACAGTTTGAACCTTGAAGTGTACCGATGGGTGCTATTATCGTCTCTCTTCTCCAGGTAAGAAAAATGAGGCTTAGACAGAGTAAGTCAATAGTCCAAGGTTATGTAACTAATAAGTATCAGAACCAGAATGTGGACCCAGTTATTTAACACCTGACCCAGTGGGAGAGTGGAACTGGCCCTGGGAGACAGCCTGTGAAGCATCTAACATCTCACTCAACATCTCTCTTACTTTTCAAAAGAGGCAAAACAGGAGAACCAGCCCTGAAAACCGGCGACAAGTGATGGATGGATGAGGCTTTTCCCTGGTTGACCTGCTGCCTTTCCATGTGGAGAGCAATGAAGTATCGCGGCTTTTCCCTAGCAAATTTCTTCTTTCAGTACCCTAGGGTGCCAAAACCAACCAAAGCATAAAAATAGCCCACGCGCACTCCTCCCTGACGTCGTAGGCCCGCGCCAGCTCCGACTCAACAACTGCTGGGAAAGGAGCTTAAATTCCCCCTCATTTCTTCCTTCTCTCCCCTGTTCCATGACTTTGCAGTGCACCCAGCACTTAGACAAGGAATAATGTGACACCTTGTGGAGTTCGTTACTTACTAAAATGATGCAGCTATCGATGAGTTGGCAGTTTTTAAAGTCCTGTCGGCAGCAAACATCGGTCTTTCGCAGAGACCAGATCTGAAGGTTAGTAACGTGCTGTTAACGTGGGCCCCGTGCTGGGTGTAGCTGCCCAGTGGAGAAGCATCATAAATCCCCACACTGGTGCCAACTCTCAGCTATTGATGGTACTAGGAGTCCAGGAGAGCACAGAAACTGTAATTGAAACCCACTGATAATCTACAAACTTCATTTTATTCAATAGTTTCAGTGCCCTCGAGGGCCAAACTCTTGGCAGGCCTGGGTAACAAGCAGTCAGTGTGACTGATGGGAGTGTCATCTTCCTCCTGTCTTGGCGGCGGAGGGGGCTCAGCCCGGGACCGCGCCTGTGCAGGAGCAGAGCCCGTCTCTGCAGGGATGGGAGTACGATTCGGCTCGTAAATACGGAGGAAGAGCTTCAGTTCAGACTCATGGAGACATCTCCAAATAAAGTTTTGTGCGCAGAGTCACAGAGTGACAACGTAGGATTAGGAGAAAAATATGTAATTCTTACATATTTTAGCTTCTGGGCCATCTCTATGTCATTGCCTCCCAATGCTGGGTACCCTGAATCCATAGTTTTCCTACTTCCCATTATTATGGGGCAAACAACACAATTGTATTTCTTCAATTTTGCAATAAAAGCTAAAATTTGTTAAATATGGGTCTTTATCCTAAAATTTTTGAAAACTTGTTGTAGTATCTGTTGACTTTTTTATGTGTCAGGGCCATCAAAAAGTGGGAGTGGCCTGTGGCAATGAAAGAAAATTGAAGAGAATTCATGAGCGCTTGGATAACCATTTCCCGACGTCAACGTGAGGTATGTAGTTATCGTTACAAGAGACAGAGGTCACCCAGTAAATCTTTACTATAATGCACAGGAGGTTTATGAACCTCTCTAATTTTTGGAATATTTACCTCTCCATAAATATGACCTTAGGGTGACCATTGAATGGTCAATGAACTAGTGTTAAAATAAAAATATTACAATCAAGGGATGTGAGGGTTCGGGAAGATGATAAATACAAATATAGTATGTTCAACAATGCTTATCATTAGGACAAATAAGCAGTTCAACATTTTGGATTGAAGTGTGGAGAATTAGAAAGACCCAAATTTTTCTATCTAAACAGGATCCAATTTTTGAAGTGGGGGGTCATTTTGACATGTCATCTACCTTCCCTGATCACATGAAAAGTAGGGATGATAATATTAACGTTTCAAGGTGGTTATAATTTAAGAGAACACACATGCATTGTGTCATTCCGGGTCCCCGAGTCCCATCATGAGAACAAATAATCTCCAGACCTCAGTGGCCTGAAACAAAGGTTTACATTCTCTCCCAGGTGTCATGCAGGTGGGCTGGGCTATCTGCTCTATGTCATTGTCATTCCTGCTCTGGGAGTGAGAACGACAGAGCAGCCACTGTCTGGAACTGTGTTAACCACTGGGGCAGAGCAGAAACTCTGTGTAGTTGCACATCTGCAGCCTGTGACTTCACTCCAAACCTCAAGACTGCCACGGAGTTCGTAAATCCACCAGCTCCCCGAAGTAGGGGGAGGGGTGGGATACTGGGCAGCCAGTCTAAGCAGAGTGTGACACACTCACCAAATGGTGGCTATTGCCATAGCAACACACACTACAATCAGTTCTCAATACACTATGAGTTGCTGGTCGTTTGATATATGAAGGTCAGACAATTAAGTTCATGAATTCACCCCAGAAAAAGTGCTGCATCCCTCACTGCTGAATATCACTATGGTCACCTTCAAAGTACTCCCCTTGGGAAGGTGTGCACCGACGCCAGCACCTAGTCCACCCTACAAAGCAATTTTGGAACTCTTCTTCTGGAAGGCCATCAGAGCTGTCGTCGTATGACCCTTGATGATCTGAATGTCATCAAAATGTCTTCATTTCAATATTTCCTTTATCTTTGGGTAAAGAAAAAAGTCACTGGGGGCCAGACCAAGTGAGTAGGGAGGGTGCTCCCATACAGTTATTTGTGTGCTGGCTACAAACTGCCTCGCAGACGGTGCCTACAAAAATGAAATGACATCCTGCCTCATCAAGAGTGTACTAACTCAAATCTAGAGAGGGTCACGTAAAGCATAGTTACTATTTTTGAAATAAAGTAAAAAACATAGGCCTATCCATTCACTTAATGTTTTTAGTCCATGTAGCTAATTGAAGTTGTCTTAAACCCAATCTTCTCTCTCTCTTTTTGGTGACAGTAAGCATGTTATTCACGATGGCCATTCCAAAGGCTATGAAATTGCCTGAGGAGCTATGGTCCATAATTCAGCAGACATGGCCCCAGGGAAATAAAAGTGAATGCCAATCCCACAATGAAAGCAAAATCATCAGATTTCAGCTTTACTCAATATGATAGCCAATACCAACTGGCACAGCGTTCTCTTGGGCATGTGGGCATGCTCAGTAGGCCATACTGAGCCACTCCGTCTATGTAAATCTAGAACACAGAGCACAGATCTCACTGGGAAGACAGAGCCTTCACAAGTGACCAAGATGGAGAAAGTAAGCAACACAGTTCAAGGGACAACGGCAGCTGGGGGCAAAAGCAAACCAATTGCACAATGAAAATTCCCATTTGCTTGTCAAAAAAAAAGTGCTAATCAGAGAACCAACTAAACTAAAACCTTTTGATGAAAACCTTGTAAATGACTGCATTTGCAATGTAAGTTGTTCGTATCAACTCCCAGCTGAAACAGTGGGTTTTCCATTGTGCTCCGGGAAATAGGTGCTTGCTAAATCATTCCTTTAATTTTTCTCTGGCATCTATTGATTTTATCCATAGAAATTAAGAGGAGAAGGCAATTAAGTTTAAAATTTAATGGTGTTCTGCTGCTGTTAATTTACTGGCTGATTCAATCAATGGGTCCCGCTGGTTAGAAATCTAAGCTCCCCCTCCACGCACTAGGAAACTCCAGGATGCCCTTTCGGCAAAATTATAATAATCACAAGGAATCAAAGAGCTAAGAATCAGGGACCATACAAAGAGGGGAGTGTGACTGCAGGTAGCTGCAGCAGTGGACCCGGGGTTTTAAAAGAGGCCCCTCCAAGTGAAAATAAACCTTGGAGATTCATTTACCTCAGTACCTGCCAATTTTGGAATTCACTAAATGGTACAAAAGCCACACTCACAACAGAAGGTGGGTTGTGCGACCAGGGAGAGCTAACATCCATCCGTGCTGGGCAACTTTAATTTGCCTGTCAGACAACGAACAGAAATCCTGGGTACGTGTCATGATTTAATCTGAAAAACACATGGCTACTCTCGAAGGAGGTTATTCCCTTTACCACGAGAGGTTAGCCTATCCGATAAGCCCAACCTGAAACCGTTCCCTCGGCGACAATGAACTTGCCTCCTGATTCAATTTAAGACAAAACTAATGGTAATTAGATATAATCGTAAGTAACCAGAATAGCTTACTTTTCACAAAATGTATCTGGGATCTGTTATCTATTAGGTTTACTACCTTCTGTTTTCTTTTTAATTACATTTTATAAAACATTAAGTTCACGTGTATATGTGCACGTATTCATGAGTACTCCAACACAAAATAACAGACAGAAGAAAGCAGAATCTTCTAGTCTTCTAAGTTCTCTTTTATAACTACCATTGCATTGGGAGTTCTCCCCAAGTCTTCAAAAGTATACCCTTCCACAACCAAAATACGACATTCTGGGATTAATGCCACATAATCACGAGCTGTCCTGCTGCTGCATGGCATGGTTTCCGTTCTGCTACCAGGAACTCCCTTGTTGCCCACGGGAAAACGCCTCTAGGAGCGAGGATTTCTTTTCTCTAAAGCTACGAATTCCTTATGCAGTTACAGCCGTAGGTGCCACAGGAAGAGTCATGAGAAAACCAGCAGAAATGGATGTGTCTGTGGGTCTGTCCGAGTCACGTGACAAAGCTGCCGGAATTACCCACGTGATTCCAGTGGGAGAAAGGCAAACGGGACCACAAAGGCGACTGTCCCCTGCTGAGAGCAGATGAACATAGCAACTGAGACAGGCTTTCCTTCTCAATGGCCTTACGATGGTTGTTGTGGAAGGTTTGCGCACCGGCATTTCCACAGGAACCGTGGCGGCCACTGCTATGGAAGGGGTGTAGAAATCAGGCAAGGGAAAGGGAGGGAAGGGGACGGTCCCAGCTGTCCACCCCTCTTCCGGCTGTCACCCCCATCGAGACGCAGGGGTCAGTGGGGGCAGCCAGGGAAACAGGACAGAATGAATGCTCATTGGAAAAAACATCTGGCTCACAGAGGCCGGTCCCACAGCTAAACACCTTTCTGTGTGTGTGCATGGGCGTGTGTGCATGTGTGTGTGTGCATGAGTGTGTGCACGCATGTGTGTGCGTGCCTGTGTGCCTGTGTGTGTGTGTCCATGTGTGTGCGTGCACATGTGTGCATGTGTGTGCAGGTGTGCCTGTGTGCATGAGTGCATGTGTGCATGCACACATGAGTGTGTGTGCGTGTCTGCATGCATGCCTGTGTGCATGCGTGCATGTGCGTGCGTGTGTGCGTGTGTGCATGAGTGTGTGCATGCATGTGCATGCCTGTGTGCGTGCGTGCATACATGAGTGTGTGTGCATGTGTGCCTGCGTGCGTGCGTGCATGAGTGTGTGCATGCCTGTGTGTGCGTGCATACATGAGTGTGTGTGCATGTGCGTGCATGTGTGCCTGCGTGCGTGCATGCATGAATGTGTGCATGTGCGTGCGTGCGTGCCTATGTGTGTGCGTGCACACACCTAGTTTGGGCCCCTTTGGAACACCCTGTCCGGCTGTCTGCATGCTTCCTCTATTCCACCTTGGGCCCCGAGAGCAGTTCTTCTTTGTTTATTTGTGTCTTGGGTTTTGGAGAAAATTTTCATTTTAAGATAGCTTCCCTTTTTTGGAATACATATTTTAATTTTTTGAAAGTTTCCAGTACAGTGATTCTCCATGTGTGGTCCCCACACTAGTAGCATCAGCATCACCTGAGGACTTGACGGAAATGCAAATTTGGGGGGCAGCCCCATGGAATCAGAAACTCTGGCGGTGGGGCTCAGCAGTGCGTGTTCACAGGCCACTCTGGGGACTGTGCCCTCAACAAGACGACGACGTTCTCACAGAGACCTGGCTTCTGAACGCAACATCTAAAACTGTCGGTCCACCTCTTCTATTGGGATGGTTATGCTCCCGCTGGCGTCTGTCCTGTGCCTTATCATGCTAGAAGCCTGTCTCTTTCCTGGACCTGAAGAACGGCATTGACAAATGCAAATCCTTTCCTTATGGAGGAGCCAGACCCCAGAAGGTGAGTGGAGAGGGGCAGAGGGGAAGCACGCTGAGTTTTCCCGTGCGATAGGGAGACGGGCTAGGATGGGCAGGATGCCCTCATGCATCCTTCCAAATCTAGGGTTCAGAGATTGGAAAAGAGATGTTTGTCTCTTACCTTTTTTAACTTCACTGATGCTACCTGTCTGGAGCCATTTTTTAGCTAACGTTTTGCTGTAGGAAGAGGAGGTATTGAAAAAAAAAAAGGCCTCATTTTCCCTGTCTTCCTGAGAGCTAAAAGAGTTATTTCTTAAAGCCTCTTAGAGATTGGAGAGTGACCGTAGCATGATCCTTGCAGGAATGATGGAGCAATTGTCCATCTTTCAGCCCCAATCAAGGGCTTCAAGTGCAATTATTTATACCCAAGTAACAAAGCAATAGTAAATTATGTGAATCTCAACAAACTAATATTGGAAACACAGCCCAAATTTAAGGATAATGATTGCAACATAGCTTCATTATTTCTTCCAGAGCCTCAGGTACTTTTGATTACACACGAGAAGTTTACCTTTCTTCATCATTTTCTGTTATTTCATTGGAGATAATATTACTTCATGAGGATTTGACTGGGGCATCTTAAAACGAAAGTCTCATATGGGCAGACAGGGAATTAGGGAAAGAGGTACAATGAGATTTCTCTGTATTGGTCACATCACTCATTTCTGAGATGAGATAATACTTTCTACCAACTGCCAACACTTTCATTTAGCTCCCATAAAACTAGTATTAGTTCCATTTATTTTGTCCTCAGAACCAGGATTTAGTTATATTTATTCAATTCTTGGAACTTGTACTTTGTAAAAACGAACAGTCATTGCTTACTTCTGCGAAGAGCTTTTAAAGATGAAGAGAACAAAAAGTCATGTCTTAAAAATTAGTCCCTGTTTAAAAAATTTTAATTCCTTTCTAAAATACAGGTTCTGAACCCAAGATCAAAGTATAACGACAACATGCCTTTTTCAATAATTTCAAGTGCTTGTGACATTGTAAAACCCGTTATTTTTCTTTTAAAGTGTGGTTTTGCTTCTTGTCCTGGTGGGTGGGAGCTCATTCTGCGTAGTGGATACTACGATGTGCGCCCAGGTCGCCCTCAGGACCTAGACGGCCACTCCCCTGGCTCCCGCGGTGGCCACCGGCTCCCTGGGAGCTCGCTGGGAACTGCCCTCAGCTGGAGAGAGCTTTCTGGCCTGAAGTCCCACCTCTCCGCAGGAGGCACCACGTTCAATGTCGGTAACCACGAGGGCCGAAGGGCCTGGTTTCTCTCCCGAGGGGGAAGAATCCCAAGGAGGTAGCCCCGTGGCTGTCGGAGGCCTTGTCCTTACGGTGCCACAGCCCAGGCACTCCCTCTGCGGAGTGTGTCCTTGCCAGGCCCCACCCAGGGGTCCGTGGTCAGGACACCCCACCCCTGCACTCCAGAAGGCACACCTGCCCCCCAGAACGTTTCCCGGAGAACCTGCCCAAGATGTCCCGAAACGGCGCGGTGGGCCCTTTCCTGCCCGGCTCGTGGCGCCGTTTCCCAAGGGTGGAAACGCACGCTTCAAAACTGTCTCCACTCCAACCGTAGTATTAACACTCCCACCCCAGCAGCTCCAAGTGACGTACGTGTGGCGGGTGGCACACGCAGAAGTCACCTGGAACCGTCATAACAGAAGCTGCCATCACGTTATTTACTCCCAGGTGAAACAGGAAGATGGGGTGAATGATAAACATAGAATCAAAATCCTGGTCCTGATTTTGGATTTGGAGTTGATGACCTTGGGCAGACCACGCGGCTTTCCTGGGCGCTCCGGGGCCTGACAGAACAGGGCACGGGTAGTGAACCCTCGTGCGGACGAAGCTGCCCTCTGACTGACCGGATCGCCAGCTACTGGTTCGCACAAGCTGCTGCGGTCGTAGAGCACGGCCGGAAGGTGAGACCCCTCGCAGGCCCCTCTGCTTACCCACGAGGGACCGTGTAAACGACTCCACGGCATGGGCCAGGGGAAACTCAAAATCAACGTGCTGCTTGAGAAATGCAGGCCACTGGGTCAGAGTACCTGGCAGGTGGCATTAGGGACACAGACGTTTTATACCTGTTCTTGGTGATTCTCAAGCAGCCTGCAATGAAGAGCTGCAGAGCAGGGGGTGTGAGGGCTCCCGGAGGGAAAAGGCGGCCCGAAGGGGCAGCTGATCCATAACACAGAATTGCCACCAGGAGCTCGGGGGAGGGGGGTGCACAGGGGTTTGCGTAGCACAGAAACGGCCCAAGATCCCGGTACTTCTCAGCAGCTCAGGACGGGCTACGAGGGAAGGAGCTACCCATCCTGAGCTGGGGCTGCACCCCGTCGGACACAGTGAGGGGACGGGGACACGGGCTGCCGAGGTCGTGGCCACAGCGCAGGGCGCTGGGATCCAGGGCTGGGGAGGAAGGCCACCGAGACCATCTGAAGGCTGCTAGGCTGGGGGGGACAGGGAGGGGGCAAAGGGGTCCCAGGAGGGGTAAGGTGAAGTCCAGTGCAATCCAGGTAGATGAAGGAACAACAGTTTACAGACAGACAAGCACGTTTAAGAGACGAACTACACATGGCCACCTCGGTCCCCGGCAACCTCGCTTCTCGCCAAGACAATGCTAGAAGCCTGGCTTCCTGCCTGTGGGACTCCGGGCTCAACCACAGCCGGTCTCGTCTTCTCAAGTGGCAGAACGTTCATTTAGCAACACACGGGCCACCACTGCCGTAAATTCACAAGCTGCGACCGGCGCCCCGTGGGTGCGGAGCATTTGCTAACCCGCCTCGACTCCCGTGGGATGCACAGAGGATGCATTTCCCATCCCAGCCCTGCTCCTCAGGCTGTATTCACTGAGGGGTCCCAGGAGCCAAGGCCGTGTTTCCAGCCGCAGGAGTCAGTAACGGATAGGCACGCGGGGTGACGGGGGTGACGGGGGTGCACGTGCCTGGGCGGCAGCATGAGCCTGTGGCTAACCCCGGGCCAACCCCGGGGCCGAGGCGTAAGTCCCGGGAATAATGAGCATTCGGCTTGACAAACGGTTCTTTGAAAATGATCCAATGCAATTTTGGCATTTATTGCTGTCCGCCAAATGACTCCTCTGCTAGATGCTTCCACGAAATCTGTTGTCCCCAGTGAACTGACCGCGCTGGGCGTCTCTGCACTGGACGACACGGACAGTCCATGCAGAGAAGGTGTCAGACAGAACTGAGGGCCAGGAGACGTGCCAGTGCCCTCCTACGGCGCCTGTGCCAGCCCACGTCCCCCCCGCGTGCTCCCGCCAGCCCACGCACAGCCCGTCCTCACTTGGTGGCACCCCACACGCACTAGGCGCTGAGTGTGCGACGACAGCTTGCACTTGGATCAGGGCGGGAGTGGTGTGAGGAAGAGTACGACGTGCGCCATTTCCGCCATTGTTGAGACATGCTGTACTTTCTGGTTGGGGACGTTGATACGTCCTAATACGGGAGCTGTCACTCTCTGGCGCAAATTACACGGAGGTGAGCGGAGTCTGCAATGACCCTCATCTACACAGCAGGTGTGGGGCACCACCTCCCACCCACCCAAACCCCGTCACGCTAAGAAAGAATTAGAAACGCTTGAGTCAGGTAGCTGTCAAGGTTGGCAAGTGCTTAAGTCTCCAAAGATGAACCCGGTTTTTCAATCTTAGTGGAATAAAGCCATGCCACAGCAGCGAGGCAAAAAGCAGAGTATCTGGCTCCATGTAGCGTTTCAAATGAATTTCTATAATATTATCATTCAAAGAGGCGTGCAGATGGGCCCATGATGGACAACCAGAGAATTCAACATTTACAATTCCCTCTTTGGGGATATTCAGAATCGATTGAAAAAGATCGCCGTGTTTAGGGACTACTCAGGGGCATGTTCGATGAAATGCTTTAAATCACGACTGTCCGGAGCTTGCTGGACACTTTGTAAATGTCAGAAACACGTTAAATATGTTAAATGGGCACGTTCGGTAGCTAGAAAACACCAGTGATTTACAAGCAATTTCACATACGCCCAGGAACGTCTCCCGGATGACAAGCCAGAAATGTCCTCTCCAGCTGGGGCACACGCACGCCACGTGCCCACTTGGGGATGTAACTTCCCGTGGCTGCTCCTGCAGTGTGGGGTAGAGAGAAAGGCAGATACAGTAGACGCTCCGCTTAGCGGAACTCAGGCCGTCGGCGAAACCGTGCTGGTTGCTCGAGAGTGCCGTCCATGCAGTCTGCTCACACCCACCCAGCCCCTCCCAGTCCGCCGGGGGCCGGTTAGCTGAGAGGCTACTGCATTCTTCGGAGGTGAACAGAAGTTCCGTGCTGAGTACGGCTTCTCCAGCGCTCTGTGCTCTGGCCACAGCGAGACGAGTCCTCTGCCTGCGCGAACCCGTCACGTGCCTCCGTGCCCCCCGTTGTTTCCTCTAAGTGGAACATCGATGCCTCTTTCTTTGCCTGACGAACTCCTGTTCGACCCTTTGGTGCGTCACCTCCTACAGGAGGCCTTCCTTGACTCTTCTTTGTGCATTTCCCTCTCGCCGTGCTTCCCTCAGTGGACGTCAGCCTGTGGGAAGTCAGGGGCCTGTCTCCTTCCTATCTGCACCTTAGGGTGGAACCCACCCCAGTGCAGACACCTAGTAGGCCATCAACAAAAGGTTGTTTGGTGTTTTTTGAAGTAACGCGCTACTCAAAATTTTATGCTATCTTGTAGCAGCTTCTAGAATAATCACCAAGTGCTCTTAGAATTACTAAAAGGTTTTACATGTTATAGAGTCATTTCCAACAATGTTTTTTCCCCCGTCCTTACATCAGGTTTATTTCCATTTTGCAGTGAGAAAATTAAAACTCACAGAGGTTAGGAGATGTGTTCAGGTGATACAATTACAGAAATGTTATTAAATTCTATTTCTTTTGCTTTTCACATCCAGTTTTTCCTTTTACAACAGTAGAGCCATTCTTACTGTAATTCAGAGTCTCGGCAGACAGAATGCAGAGGGCCAGCGACCTTACGGGGGAAAATTACATCTTTACTTTCATTAATCTTTAACTAAAATTTAGCATCTCCTTCAGTTATGTGCCTGGGACTGTCACAAAGGGAAATCACAAAGATTCTCATGTCACAGCAAGTTGCAGATTCTTTGCAATATTATTGATGCTTTTTATTATTTCAAAATGATGGCCACTGTTGGACTCACCGACAAACTTCATTATTTACTTAATTAATAAAGGAGCATGCGTATTACCCGCTTACAGATTTACTTCTAAAATATTCCCCAAAGCAGATTTCAGCGGATTTGACTTTCTCAGTGACCCCGTGTGTCTTATTTTATGCATTTCCATGATCCCGAGAAGGGGTCACAAGACTGTTCAGGGCTCCACGGCACAAAATGGATGAAGGTGCCCTGAGACTCCTTTGTCCTGTTGCCCCTTCGGTAGGAGGTGACCCCAGGGAAGCAAAGGTCTGTCCCACACACCCTGCTCTCTCCGGCAGAAATGACCACGACCCTGATAGACCCCGGCCACTCTGAGGCTCAGTGACGCCGAGGTGTGGACGGGGCGAAGCGCTTAGCCTTGCGGCGTCAGTTCCTCCGTTTGTGCCCGCGGTCCAGGACTGGGGCAGGGTTCACAAGTCAATGTACTGAATGTGTTTAGTTCTGTAGCTGCCACGTCATGCTCTCTGTGTTGATTCTTCTGACTCCTCTTTGTGACAGTCTTGCTCTCCAGGGCAGAATCAGCCTCAGAATCCTTCTCAGCACAGTCCTGCAGCAGCCGTGGGTGACGGACCAGAGGTGACTGGACGGCCACCAATTCTCCGTCAGCCTTGGGACCCGGGCACGCTGCTCCACGTTGTGAGTTACGCTTCTCTACGCAAACACGCACTTTGTTTCCAGCCGCCACCCACACTCATCGGCCGAGTGTCTGTGTCTTAGAAATAAACTTTGGGCTTGTTAATGCTCAGATCAGACACTAGAGTTTCGGAGCAATGGTCGAAGGTACCTGGGACAAGGGCATTTTCTGTGTGGTGGACAAGAGGCTCATTGGAGGAACAAGTGGAACCAGAACAAGGGATACATCGGGGCCGAATCGGAGTCTCAAACCCAGAACGTGTAGGAGAGGGACTTGGCAGTGGGCAGAGGGGAGCAGCTGGCCGTGTGGCCGTTAGTCCGCGGTTCGATCCTGGCTCCGGCCTTCCTGAGTGGGTGAACTTGAACAAGTCCTTTCAGCTCTCTAAAGGTCAGCTTCCCTCTCCACAGAATTAAATAACGCGGCCGTTCCCGTCAGAAGGGAGCTGATGAGCCCGAGTGGGGGGAGAACAGCGCACGGTACACGTAGGGATGCTCCGCAAACGCCGGCTTCCTTTCCTTTACCTCACTCCGGTACCACACAAATTCTTTTAAAATGTCTCATCCAAATGGTGACAGCAAATGACCCACCACCGCTAAAGAGAATCTGGCTCCTCACCCTTTACTGTTGGACAAACTTAGACTAATACTTCCTGTCCCTAAGCCAAGTGTGCTCGTCAAAGCGACATGGCACCAGAAGGGTCCCCCCCCCCCTCCCACTCCGCGGTGCAGGACCGTCAGGCAGTGGGTGCGTGGCTCCGATGCACACCTGCTTTCCCTAAGCTTTGGCTGCAGGCGAGTGCGTGTGCCTCACTAACTGGACGTCACACTGATGGAATGAGCTTCTTTTCTGGGGAGCCAAAGGCTTGAGATCAAAGCTGACTTTGGGATTCTTTGTGTCTCTAAGTCTCCTATCCATCCAGCATAAATGGGGCACTGAAGTGCGTAACCCAGTGGCCTTTAACACCTACTCTTTAATGACAAGCATATGGAAACGATTTATCCTCGGAGCCCACGCCGGTCTTAGTGAGCTCACGGCTCATCCCTAACCCCAGGCCACGGAGGGAACCTACAGGAGGCAGAGGAAGGGAAGGGCCAGGCCTCCTGCTGTCCTCGTCCTCATTCACGTCCCTATGCTCCAGCCAATCAGCCAACTTTCTCTGCAAAGGAACAGACAGGAAGTACTTCCGGCTTTGTAGGCCATGTGGCCTCTGTTGGGATGATTCATTGTCACCCTTGCAGCATGAATGGGGCCACTGACAATGAATAAACCCACGAGCCGGGCTGTGTTCCAAAAGAACTTTATTTACAAAAACAGAGGGTGGGTCAGACTGCCACCCCCTGCTGGAGGCCAGTGTGCTTCTGTGGACACGCCCATTTCTGAGCCCAGGTGTCCAGAGTCAGAAACCTCAAAGGTGAGGTCCAGCGATCGTGTCCTAAGGAGCCCTCTCGGAGATTCCGATGCACGAGGACCACTGGCTCGGCCGGAGGGACCATAGATCTGATCCAAACAGAACCCTCTCCTAGCCAGTCCACAGCTAGAACTTATGTCAAAATGTTTTCGTGCTGAATGCTAATTTTAATGTCTGCAACTGCACCAGTATTTACATATTTGTTCAATATAAATTATCCACGGATAATTTCTCAGAGAAAATGAGCTTGCTCATACTTCATTGCATAAATCATTTGTTGAGTAATTAAAACAATAATCTTGTAAAGCAGATAATCCTTCAGTGCTAAATTCTACCGAGGGGCACCTCCTACCACCACGTGAACTAGATTAAATTATGCCATTTGGTACACAGTCAGATTTTCTTCCAAATGGATCGGAGTGGCTGATACCACTTTCACAAAACGCACAATTAAAAATGGCAGAAACAGACACGTACTATACATAATTCGCTAAGTAGGTGTCTTAGTACATCAGCTGGTTTTGCAGTTAAGGAGATACAATGCTCAAATGCAAAGTTTACAAAGCATAAACTGCCTAAAAGGTCAGCGTGTCCAAGTCTTGTCTCATTATCATTGGATTTCTATAAAAATTAGACACAAATAGTGACTCCAATTATCAAGATGACTTTTCATGGTCAATTTGAATTACTGGACAGCTACTGGTTGCACAAATACACTGTTTAAACGTCCCATGCAGTAGAACAACCTTGCAGAGCAGGTGCTGCTATCTCTACCTTATTGTAACAAACCTCGATATTGAGAAGGGACAGAGCAAGGCTTGAGGCTGCAGGGGTCACACACGTGCGGGTGAAGTCGGGGCCCAGACTCAGCGGCTGGCGAGAGCATTTTGTCTTCCATGTACACAGCAGAATGCCGGCATTCCTGCAGGTGTCCCCAGGGAGACAGCATTCAGGGGCCGGCTCCTCACTGAGGGATGGCACCCCCTTCCATGGCGTGGAGCTGTTACCGAAAAGTCCAGGCAAGGACCACATGTCCTAGGCTTCCAGAGCTCCATGCTCTCACTTCACAGAGGAAGGATGGGCTGGGGAAGCAGCTGCCTCCCAGCTCCTGTGCAACCAGGTGGGACGTGAGCAGCAGTGATGTGGACCGTCCCCGGGCCCAGGTGGGTGGGAGGCAGGGGGCCGTCTGCACTGCCTGCCACCTCACGTGGACGCGCCCAGGGGCCATGCACGGCCTGACCACAGGAGGGAAGGACACAGGCTTCCCGAGTCACCACGTGGAGGACAGCCACCAGGCTTCCCGAGTCACCGCACGGAGGACAGCCGCCTGTCACCGCCCAGGTACCCACGCACCGGTGTCTGTGCGGCTCACGAGTCGGCGGGGCCTCAGGAAGCCGCTGGAGTTTCAGGGAGCCTGCCGTCTAGCCGCCTCTGCCCCGTCCTTGGCTGGGGGACCAGTCTCAGGCTGCTCGGCCGCTTCCCTCCTCTGGGCACTGAAGTTGGCTTCCGGGGGCAGACGACGAGCACAGCTGCCCGAACTGCCTTTTCTGACCTGCAGGAGCCACTGGCCCCTCCAAGGAACAGACAGAGTGGCCTGTAAACTGTGACTGACAGCAGTCTCCTCTCCTGTCCCTCCTCCTCTCCTCACTCACCAAAGGTGGCTCGGCAGCCAGGACGCGTCCCCGCTCTACTCGGCGCTGGAATGAGGGCATTACTGCTGGCACAGCGCCCTCCGTGCTTCCCCCTGGGAGCCCTCTCTGGAGCACGGGGCCGGGAATGGTCATCTCTCTGCTCAGAAATGTCCTGGACTGAGCCGAGAAGCCTCTGACTCCGGTATCCGATCTCGTCTCCCTCTCTGCATTTCCCGTTAGGAGGTCGGAGGCTGACCGGCGGCCGCCGCTGGGCGTTTCTGGGCCCCGGGGGCCTGCTCTGTGTGTGCTGGCTTCCCTCCCCACATCCCCAGCGCCCAGGCCATCGTCCCTGCTGTCAGGGGTGCGTCCACGTGCATTACCTTTGAGCTTTCTGGGAATATTTATACATGAAGAGGGAAAAGAACAGAAACCCGGTTCAGCATCATCTACAGCAGCGGTGTCCAACCTTGTGGCTCCCCTGGGCCACACGTACAGCACACACGCACTAACGACAGCTGATGAGCTAAAAAAAAAAAGGCTGCAAAAGAATCTCTCGTTTTGAGAAAGCTGACGCGTGTGTGCTGGGCTGCCTTCACAGCTGCCCTGAGGGCTGCTGTGGCCCCCGGCCGCACGTTGGGCCGGCTGGAATTAGAGGTTCCTAATGAAGTGGGCCCAATCGGTCCATCCGTGCATGAGAACCCAGGGGTCGCAAAGACGAGCACGTGTCTCTCTGAGCAGCAGGGATTGTCAACACCCGGGGATTTGGGCTTCAGGGTGGACGCTGTCTGATCATGGAGCCTCGGCTCTCCGCAGGGCCACCCGCCGGTCCCGCGCTGGGGTTAAATCCCAGTCGGAGCCCGCACATCGGACCGGCTCGGAGCAGGCCCTGACTTCATTCCGTCTGGTGCGGCACGCACCTGCTCGCCTCACCTTTGGGACCACGCGATCCGACGATCAATGAATGAATGCTCGCTCTCATTTACGCATGAGCCTGGAACTCAAGAAAGCAATTCAGCCCCAACTCGCCTCTCTCAATGCTTTTTCTCATTATTCCCGAGGCACCGGCCGATGTAATCGGTGCCCCGGGAACAAGCATTGTGATTCTCATCTCTCCCTCCGTGTTTCCCCTACTAACCGCATCCAGGTTACTAAGCTTATAGACCTTGGATTCAGAGAGAATTTTAGGAATTTGATCTCAAAGGCAAGGGAAGTAAAAGCAAAAATCAATGAATGGGACTGTATCAAACTAAGATGCTCCTGACCAGCACAAGAAACCATCGACAAAACAGAGAGACAGCCCAGCGAATGGGGGAAGGTATTTGCAAACAAGGCCTCTGACAGGGGCTAGTATCCAAAATATAGAAAGAACACGTACAACTCAACAACAACAAAGCAAACAATCCCATTACAAAAATGGGCCGAGGGCCTGGACAGACACTGGTCCCAAGACGACGTACCAGTGGCCAAAAGACACATGACAAGACGCTCAACCGCACGATGTGCTATCACCTCGCACTTGTTAGAACGGCTGTCACCGGGACGACAAGTAAGACAGTCACTGCAGATACAAGGCATGTAAGTTCTATCACGTTCCCAAATACCCAGGCTCGTTGTCAAATTTTCTATGTATTTTCTTCCCCTGTAGTGAACCAAATAAAAGGTGGCTAAGTAATTGAGTTTGTTAGCTGTTTATCAGTGTGTGTGTGACTTATTTGTCATTTTTCTCTCTTTCCTCCTTAATACTGGGTATTTCCGAACTTTTTCCCTCTATTTGATTGATGAAACTTTGCATTTTAGTGTTTAATTTATAGTTTTTCAGTTGGTTGATGTTGAGCATTTTGTTCATGTTTATCAGCCATTCTTTCAGTGAAAGAGTGAACTATTTAAGGTATTTCTTTATATTAAAAAAAAAAAATAACAGGCTCAGACCACGTGACACGAAGCCTGCATTTTGACCCACCCAGGTTTGAGTGTGCGCGCCCACCGCTGTGCACGCGCATTCTGTAAGGACGCACGGAAACATGGTAACAGCGCTTCCTTCTGGCCATTAAACTACGAGAGCATCGGTGGGCGAGGGGACGAGAGGCGGGGCTGCTGCCATTTCTGTCCTTTCTTTGCTAGTTTTGTATACACACATTCCGATTTGCATCAGGCTACGTGTATTCTTTTTATACAAAACAGAAGCCTTTCATGTGCTTATGAACTTGAGAACAGTCGGGAAACAGGCCCAAGAGCCAAGCCAGCGACTGCTCTGTCCTCGGGGCTCAGGGGACAGCCGTGTGGCAGGGCCAGGTGTGACAACGGGGGCAGTGAGGCCTGTGGGAACCTGCCGTGTCCCACGCAAAGGCACGCAGAGCCGATTTCCGCATCCCCCGTGGACCCAGGGCCCAGGCCCCGGCTGCTTTCCGCCGGCTGTCAGCTGGCTCCTGCCTCCTAAACTTAAAGGAAAGAAGATGTCCGTCCTTAGAGGCCGGGGCCTAGCTGCAGACTCCACTCCTGCCGTCTTTGTCAGCAGGAACACGCACAGACAGGCCTCTCGTCAGTCAGTACCAGAGCTTGTCCCTCTGTCCGCTCGTCCCCTTACGGAGGCAGGCGTGGGTCCCTCACACACCTGGGCCATCTCACGTGTCAAGTCAGGGAGCCAAAGAACCTTTACATGTAATTCAGAAATTGTGCCCGAAAATGCCACTGGTTTACTGACCACGTGACAGAAGACCCTCTTCTAATAGGAACGATGGCGTCTCCTTCCAGAAATGCCCCCTGATAAAGTCAGTGGAGCTCGGCATTTCCCTCTTAGAAAATCGAGACTCTTCCTTGAAGGAACAAAGGGTTTGGGCACCCGGTCTCAGGGAAAGCCCGGAGCTACTGGCGCGGGCACGCCGAGTCAGCCCCAGAAGACCCACGGACGTTCCCAGAAACAAACAAAAACGGAGCCCCTCTGCACAGTGCACACGAGCGCGGCCCCAAGCCCGGCCCACAGAACACGGCGCCGGCACGACGTGAACACGTGCGGCACCGAGCCAGGCTCTCCGGTGCCTGGAAAAGACTGCACGAAAGCTCCACAGGCGTCTCGTCTGGGGCGTGCTCGGAAGGCTTACGAAGGGCCAGGATCTCACTTGCATTTCATGCTCTTCCCCGGAGAGCTGCTGCTGCATTTCAGGATTCCCTCAGGACACCTGACCCCAGGGAGGAGGAGGGTGTGTGGTCAAGAGACTTTGTTTGATCTCCCAGCGAGGCGTCTCCAGAAGCAATTTTTGCAGCGAGTCTGCCCCTTATACAAGGCAACTTGAAAAGCATTCAAAGCAAGGCTGCATAAGAGGACAAGAGCACCAGGTCAAGTGTCACGATGTACACCGAACGTGAAATGAACGGATCGGACTTTTCCTAATTAGACTGATACTAAAATCCACCCTCAACGGAAAGACCTCCTCTACTCGCCAGCAGTTGTAATGATTTTCACATATTTGTCCAAGTGAGAGACAGACATAAATTACAGGTGAATAAAATTCTACATAGAGAAAACTGAATGAAAATTTCCTCCTAAAATAGTTATTTGATGCCCCCATGCCTTAAATAATAAAGCGTCAATCATTCTATCAAGCTGCAACCGTTACTTACAAAAATGCTACCCTCAGTGACAATGGCCTTAGGAAGGCAACAAATCACCCATCTCTGTGACACAGAAAGGGAGGGGGCAGGGGTTGTCCAATCGACTGGATGTTTCCGCAAGTACCACACGGTAGACTGTCTAACCCTCCTCACCCAGGTACGTTGGTGTCTTGCAGGAAAGCTCGTGGGATCTTAGATCTCTTAGATCCTGGTTCGGCTGTGATCCACACAGGAGGCCCCGGGGTCAGAGAGCCCAGGCTGACCTGTGGCTCTGCCATTCCCAGGCTTTGGAGCGGGTGTCCACACGTCTGTGTCTCAGTTTCCTGAGAAGGGAAATGGGAATCATAGAAGGACGTACCTTCTGGGGTTGGAGTTTTCCTTAAATGAAGGTACAGACTTGGACTTGGAAAGGGGGTACCCGGTAAGCCTTCAAGAAAACGCGAACCCTAGTTTTTACCAGTTACTATATTGTTATTAATTACATTCCATTATTCTTAAAACTGTGAGATTGATACTCTTTTTATGCCATTATAGATCAATTCGAATAATAAAAGATAATTGAATAAACCCCCGAGAAATTTACTTTTGTTTGTGTCACATCACCTGCTTGGAAACATTTTTCCCTTAAGTGGGTATAACGACGATGTTTTGAGTTGTCACCTTCTGGTGACGGGATTTTCCTCTACGGTTCGTCACTGCAAAGTACAGCTGACCCTTGAGAACGCGAGTGTGAAGTGCAGGGGTCCGCCTGGGCGTGGGCTTTGTCCAGGAAATACAGTTGGCCCCCCTACCCACAGGCTTTGCATCTGGGAATCCAACGAACCACCGGTCGGTGACGTTTCTTCGTATTCCAGCTGAGGTTTCCAACCGTGGACAGAACGTACTGTTTTCGGTCCTGGGTTGGTTGAATCCACGACGCAAAGTGCAGACTGTAGAGTCAAACGTTATATGCAGTGGCGAGGTGGGGGGTCTGGGGGGTTGGGGTGGCGCCCCTAATCCCAGCATTGTTCAAGCGTCAACTGTAATTGGAGATTACTAACGCGCTGCACCTTGTATCATTTGTTTCAACCAAAGATACCGAGTAAGGTGTCCCCATGCCCCACTTTGCGTTACAGAGTAATTCATAAAACACAGCAGGGTGTGAACTAACGTGCAATGAGATATTCTTTCAGAATAGTGCTAGACACAACTCCAATGCTTTCTAAAATATTTATAAATGAATATCCCAAAAGTTACGTTGATGAGTATCTATTTGGTATCTTCAGTTATTAGGCAATAGAAAACCATTTTTAAACTAAAAGTCCACCATTTGAAAGTTTCTCCAAATGTCATTTATTATACTTCTGAAGGAGTTGCTAAGGTTGGACTGCTAAATGTTTATGTCCCATTTAAAAAATCTGGGCTTAGATTTTGAATCTTAAAACAATCCAGCATGTGCTTATTTTAAAATCATTGCTGTTCCTGTTTTTGAAAATGCTGGAGAAATTGCAACTGACCCACACTTTCAAAGGAAAGCCACTAACAGCTCAACTGGAGCACCGACCAAGGGAAGTGGACGGCCGGACACATTCAGGACAGACGTGCACAGACTGTCAACTGCTGTCAACGAGAGAGGCTGGTCTGTACCCACGCTTCCGCTGAGAAGGGGACACGCGTGAGACACTGTGAACGCGCCAACCTGGAGGGGCCAGTCAGGTACTGTCAGTGCCTCCACCCTGGGGACCCTACGAGGCTAAGAACAGTGACGATTTAAGGAGGATGCATCATGCCGGGAGGTGTCACGGCGCAGCGAATGGAACGGGCTGCTGACAGCACGGTGCTCTAACGCCCCAGTCCAGTGACACGCCCAGCACGCCAGTTCCCCTTTCGTGGGGGACGCAGTAAGTGTGTTGTCTCAGAAAGCGGTGGAAGTCTTTGAGCATACCGTCCCGAGTGACTGTGGGCTGTGTGCATCTCTATAGTCTTCAGGATTCCTCCGATGAGCCCCCTTCCTGAAGATGACTGACAGCGTTAGTTAGGTCTCGTATGATCAGTTAGAAGCAGTTCCAAGAAAAAGCGGTGGCTGGAATGCCACCGAATTAACACGGAAAGCATCTCGTCACACAAGGCGGCTTTCTGAGCATTTCCAGCACGCGTCAGTGAGACAGGAAGTGGACTCCACCAGTTGGTGAGCGCTTGGTGGCCACGGGACACTGTGCAAAGCACAGTCCACACACAATTCCCTAGTGCTCACCACAGCCTCACACAACCTCTGAAGCAGTGACAACTATTTCCCCTATTTTGCAGATGAAGACACAGGTCAGAAGACAAATGTGACTTTCCCAAGGTCATTCGCGTAGTAGCGGGACAGCTGAGGTCCCACCCACGCCTCCTAATTTCAGTTCACGGTCTCAGTGACCACCCTGGCGAATGTCACGGGCAGAGATCTCGGCCATAAGATCCGCTGTGACCGCAGTAAGACGCGGGCTGTGCCCACGCACGGCCGTGGACTCGGGGTTTTGGAAGCGGAAAGCTTTGGAGCCTGCCGAACGCTCTGCACGTCGCCGACTTCGGCCGGGAGGACAGAGACTCGCGGCCCCCCTGCCTGAACCCACCACCTACCGGGCGGGGAGTGTCCGACGCCCCACAGGCCTGTCCCGAGAGGACAAACGTCACCTCCTCCCAGGAACTTAGGGCCAGCTGCCAGCACAGACTCGGCCCAAATCCTGAAGGTGGTTCTGCCTCCAGATCATTAGAAGTAAAACCAAACTGGAAACGAAACGGAGGTTCGTGGTGAACAGACCCAGAGAACGTGAGGCAGCACCACGGTGTCGTAACGGTTCCTGGCTTCTGGGGCCAAGCGTTTCCCCCTCCCAGGGGGCGGACTGGCTTTCTAGGCCAGCTGCCTGCCTGCCCAGCTCCGTGGGAGCCTCGCTGTGCTGACCGGGAGCTAGAAATAACCAACCCCGGCTTCACTGACACTGGGGCTCAGTAAGTTGGCTGTGGGGGCCATCCTGTGAAATGCAGGATGTTTAGGAGCACCCCTGGCCTCTGCCCACCAGCCGCCAGGAGCACCCCCATAGTTGCAGCAAATACCCAGAACGGAATGTCTGCAGACGTGGCCACACGGCGCCTGAGTTGCCCTGATGGAGCGCTATGGAGCACATGTGGGCTTAACCTTCCCATGACACACATGGGCCACCGCACATGCCACGTGAGTTTGCCCCCCTGACCCTGGCTGATGGGGCGAAGTCGACACGTGACCCAAGTTGGGCCAGTCACAGGAAGTCGCTGGAGCATGCACTGAGGACACAGGAAGTGACTTACATTTGGGACACGCCACGATGCTGAGTGAGAGCAAAGTGGGTGCCGCGGGAATACAAGTCTCCCTCCGGTCCTTAAGGGACGGGGCAGCAAAGGCCAAGTCCCGTGACGAGGGAACCACCACACGAGGACGGGGACGAGGGAAGCGGACATCAGAGACGAACCTGCGGACACCCTGAGGTTGGGCCGAATTGCCTTTAATTGGGGTCCCCGGGGTCTCTCTTTTCTGAAAAAGCAGCTCCCGCTTCCCTTTACCTGGCGCGCGTTTCCCTTACTCATCACACAGCGGGTCACAGTGAAAATACACGTCAGCCGAGCTCCCTTTGCCATCTCGGCCGGGAGCAGAACAGGCCCGAAGCCGGGAGTCGGGACTCCTGCTGTGTGACCCTGAGCACACGATCCACTTCTCTGAGTTCTGACTTCCTCCCTGAAGAAGGTGAAGATCAGCTGAAACCTGGCTCCACCATTGTGACCGACGAAGATGGGGACAGGAATGGGGGGTCCCCTGAGACCTCGCACGCCCTGCTTAGCAGAGCACAGAGAACTGTTTTCAAGGTGGGGGCCAAGACTTGGTGTCAGAGGCAGTCACCCTGGGAGCAGTCACACCGGGGCCCCTGAGATCGATGGAGCATCAGTGAACCCTTGCACACCTCAGCTGCTTCGTGACTGAATGGGAGGGAAGGTGTACCTGCCCTGGGGGTCCCCATTTCCCGGTCTTCAAGCCTGCCGCCCTCCACACGGAACAGACGGGCCGACTTGTCTCATCAGTAGGGCACCGGGGGCACAGTAAGGGTTAGAGCACGACAGCAAGGGTCCTTTGGGCTCCGTACTAGTCTTGGACCGCTCATCTGGGGCAAGCCGGGACACCGAAGTCCTTCGGGTCCATGCGGCGAAGGACTGAGGCCACCTGCTCACAGCCATGTGCCTGAGCCGTGTTGAAACCAACCCCCGGCACCCGCCAGATCTCGGCTGCAGTCCCGTGACGGACTGTGAGCCAGGACCACCCGGCGACGTCACACGCTTGGCACAGAGAAGCTGAGAGATGATGTTGGCGGCTCGGGGCCGCCGAGTGCTGGCGGGGGTGACCTGTCACACGGCAGAGGAGGACCCACGCAGGACTGTCGGGACGAGCAGATGAAACAACGCGGAGGTCTAGGACGGCTCTTGGCCCTTGGGGACATGCGGGCACGGCTGTCTGTCCCCGAGTGTGCGCGGAGCCCCGGGCAGTGCCTGACCCACGAGCGCAGTGAGTGACGCTCAGCAAACACGTGTGAGACGGACACTAGGGACCGCGGTCCTTGCCGCCACTGTCCCCGCCGTCACGCGCTATAACCTCCGCCCAAAGGCGCTTCCCAGAGGAGTGGGCCCCTCGCATTCTCCGCTAAAACAGGTACAAACGGCGCCATCGCAGGTCCCCACACCAGGGAACCACGACGTCCGGCTGCCGGCGCAGGACTGGCACCGCCTGGCGCCCCGCGCGCTGTCACCCTGACCCGTTAGCAGGAAGGGTGCCGCGAGCACCCAGCCACTCACCGTCGACGCAGGACGGCCGGTTCCTCGTCGTCCCCGCCACCTTCCCGGGAAGACAGGAGCACTTGACCGTCTGGGACCGCTCCTCAATGCGGTTCTTGTTGCAGCACCGGTGCGCCGCGATCACCTCGCATGTCCCTCCTTCTGGCGAGAGAGGAAGCGTGGGGACACGATTAGGGACATTCGGCATCTACGCGGGTCTGCGGGGGCTGTGGGGGCGGGGGGAAGGGAGAGAAACCAGGGGACGAGGTCCCGTGAGGTGCGGTCACTACAGGGTCCTGTCCCCGTCTCCATGCAGCATGGACGAGGCACCTCGTTCACAGGGCGTGTGCAAGGCTGCACGCAAGGCCCACGTCATGTTGGAGAAGACGACAGGCGCCACAGCCCTGTCCTCGAAGGCAGCAAAGCCCAGACGCACGGCCCCCGGGAGGGTGTGCCCAGAGGCGGGGGCGGGGGCGTCGCAAGTGCCTGGAGCCAACACGGTGCGAGGACGCCAGCTGGTTCCAGGGCACTGGCTTTGGGGCGCGCCCTCCTGCGTCATCTTCACATTAACCGAGGGTCTCTGCACGCCCACCGATGACAAGCAGCTGCCCCCTCCCCAGCCTGCTCACTCTCTGGGGGGCCAACCGGAAGTTCTCACTGAGGGGCCGTTCCCACATCCGGAACCATCTGGGGGTGACAGAATGTCTGGAGAACACGGGTATGTGCTCTAAACGGCACCCCGAACTGCAGGCCTGGGCACGCGGCTTCCCTTCACAGCCACAGCCCAGCCAGGCATTTACGCGTCAACACTTCCTGGCCATGTGACAACACGTGTCACTGTCACCTTCCCAGGCACCGTGCCGGCTCTGTCGGGAGGTCTGGGCAGCGCTCAGGGGGGTCCTCCCCGCCTGTGGAACGTCAGCTAAGCTGGTTCTCCAGGGACGAAAAGGACCCTCGCAGTGGCCAGGACGCAGAAGTGAACTGGCCCCACGTCAAGTTCTCGAACAGGCACGGGCCCGTGGCCTTGACGACACTTGGCACTCAGGACCCAGCCGGCGGACGCTCAGCCAGGACTCGCTAAGCAACCGCTGTGTGCACGCTGCCGTCCTGCTTCCCGGAAGGCACGCGCGTCCAGCTCACGCACGGGGGGCGTCGGGAGACCCTGACAGTGAGGGGCCCCCACGGCCCTAACGCCCAGCCGAGGGGCCCCTTGGCCTCCCCTCCCGCCCGTCCCTGGGGCAGCCGCTGACGCCCCAGCAGGGCTCATCGCACAGCACGCTCCTGCACCCAGGCCCTGCCGCCAGGTGCTGAGCGTCAGCTGCGAGGACCCTCGGTCGAGTGAGCAACAGCCGTCCCCGCAGTGTAAGGAAAGGGCGCCCCTCGTAAAGTCCCCACATGGCTTCAACACAAGCCTGCAGGGACACCAGTGACTGAAGACAGCACGAGGGACACGAAGGCCGCCAGGATTTAGTCCCTCCAGCAGACACGGCGGCAGACACGCCAGACCGAGAGACTGCGCTGCGCCGAGGGAGACGACAAGGGCCACAAGGTGGCTGCTGGGGGCCCCGCTGTAGATGCGCTGAAGGGCCAGCTCCAGGTCATCGCGGCACTCCCCACGAGCGCTGCCCTGGGCGCCGTCCCTGCTTCCTGGTGACAAGCCGACGCTCAGAGAGATGGGGCCGCCCGCCCAGCACTCCACGGGGGACACGCAGGTGCATCGGCCTCTTGTCACAAGGAGTCCTCCCTGGTGGACGAAACACTTTCAAAAGGACGTCTGACCCTTTGCTTAGACGGGTCATCCGGGTGAATCGCCGCCCTGTCCTTCCCGCGCCCTACGATCAGTCTCCGAGCTCACTGGCTGCCACGCTGCCTCCTGTCCTCTGGGGCCGGGATGTGGCCGGGATGTGGCCGGGACGTGGCCGGGACGGCTCCCCACGGCGGGCTCTGAGCCCAGGGAGGGGTCGCTCTGGGTAACGGGCGGTTCTGGCCTCCACAGGCTGAGTGGCCCCCCCACCCGGCACACTCCTCCAGCAGACCGCTGGCTCTCCCCCTCACGCCCCCGCATTGTGGCTCACATATTCTCCCAGAAGCCCATCGGGCCGCCCCACGGAACCACCACGCCCTCAGCCCGCGCCACGGCCTCCCTCGCCTTCTGCCGGGCGCCCGCCCCCACCTCCGGGGACCCGCGACTTTCAGGCAGCGTGCACACCTCATGTATCTGTTATCCCCATGTCTGTGTGTGTCCCCCCAGGGGTGTCAGCCCCTTCGGGCCAGGGGCCACTACGGCTCTCCTTGTTGAACGTTGTCTGGCACGTTACTATTCGGGCTTACAAAGTGCTGCTAATTCCACTTCATTTAACCTGCACAACAGTTCGAAGACAGACACGGGACTGCTGTTGTCCTGGGACAGACAGACAGACACGGGACTGCTGTTGTCCTGGGACAGACAGACAGACAGACACGGGACTGCTGTTGTCCTGGGACAGACAGACAGACAGACACGGGACTGCTGTTGTCCTGGGACAGACAGACAGACA
>PVJL010009019.1:0-60994 GCA_004026885.1 Lyroderma lyra | reverse complement strand
CCCCCCGCTTTAGTTGATTTTGATGCAAGTGGTCCAGAACTCAACATTACCAAACTGGTCTCCCAAGAACATTTGCATTAAAGCAAGCTGTGAACAGAACCAAAAAATTTTACATTAGCTCCTTCTATGATGACCAATCTCACCCTAAGGCAATTCTAAGAGCACTGGCAAAAATGTAAAAACTCCCAAACTGGCTGCATACATGGAATTCTTTTCTCCTTTTTAGAGAATGAGGAGAAACCAGACTGAATGATGTAAATTTACCACAGGTATTTAAATACTTTGTAATTGTACTATCTGGTATGACTGCCCAGGCTGGTTTTCCACCTAGGCCAGCTGGTGGCCCATTACATCTTGGAACAGTGAGGGGTTATATTGCAGTAGTTTTGTGGAGAAGTGGAAGAAAGGAAGGATTCCATTTTAGTAGACCAGTCCTGCATGAGAAGTCAATGCAAGGTCTGACCCAATTGGCTCCTCCTGGTTTCAAGAATGGGGACCAGAAACACCTTACGGTTTAGCAGGAGAGGGCTGACTGCCAATCCCTCTGTGAATGAGAGAGCTATCAGCTCCTTAGCTCACCCTTTCTTCGTGTTTCTTCCCCTCCTCTGAATGCTTCTGCAATGCCATTCTGAGAGATTCTCTGATGAGCTGGATTTCAACTTCTGAAGCAGAGAGTTTCCTTTCAAGCTCAATCTTTTCTTTGCTCATGGCTTCGGTCTTCTGTGCAAATTGTGCACGTAAGAAAGTGTTTTCTCGCTGCAATTCCTGCAAAGATTCTCAATATGTAACTGTTCCTTACCCTTACAATCCCATGTACTTATCCCAGCAGGCTTCGTGGTGAAATATCATCTTTCTCTAAGAATTTCTTCAAGTAGTGCTTTCTAAATGTGGTCTTAGGACTAACAGCATAAGTATCACCTGGGAATTTGTTAGAAAGGCAAATTCTTGAGCCCAATTCCCAGGCCCACTGAATCAGAAACTCTAGGGTTGGGTCTCAGTAACTTGTGTTTTAAAAAGCCCTCCAGATTATTCTGATGTGCATTCACATTTCAGAACTGTTGCCTTAAAGCAATACCTGAGGAGTTGTAATATAATTAAAGGCACACAGAACAAGACATCAGAAGACCTGGGCTCAAGGCTTGGTTCTCGACTCATTCTCTATATGATTTTAGGCAAATTCTTCCTCCTTCCTGTGCCTCAATTATTTCATCAGTAAATTAGAAAAGTGAATTAAATTTTGTCTAAGGGCCATTCTCACTCAAACACTGATTCTACAAGATGGAATACTGTTTTACCAGGCCCACTAGGTGGCAATCTGTCTAATACCCATCACCCAAAAGCCCAAATTGCAGGAGTTCGGTCCAAGCAGACTTCTTCTAGAGCCACTGACCTTAGTGAGAATATGGTTTCCTTCAGTTGCTCCCAGACATGGAAGATATAAATGAAAATGGCTCTAAATCCCCCATTACCTCTGCCTCCCTTCCATTTGGCCAGGGCTGGCAGATTAAGATTTCTCAGAACATCACCCAACTCTAGGACCTTATTAATGTACCTTGCTCTGCCTTTCTTTTCTCCTAAGTTACATCCTGACACCAAGGCATCTGAACTTCCACCTGATTCTACCCTCAAGTCTTTTCTGCCCCTACAAGGGCAGAATAAAGGATGCTTTATAATTAGGATGCTTACTCTTTGAGGGCAGGAACACCTTATATCACTTGGTCCCTTTTCTATCTCCTGGATACCTAACAGTGCCAATCACAGGGAAGCTACTGAGTTATAACATACACAATGCCAACCTGGCTGCCAATGCTTACCTGTAGCCTCAGCAAACAGACATCCCCAAAGTGGGGAGGGCGACCCAAAAGGGCACTGTGGACTTGTAGTTCACTCTCTCGCACTTTCTGCTCCAGCTGAGAGATATGTTTCCTCTGCCTGCAAAAGCCAGAAGGCGGTCAGGGTTCTGACACTAACCTACTTGCAGTATGAGCCCCACTTTCCTTAGATGGGTACAATCCATACTATGTAAGCAAAAACCTTGGATTCTGGACAGTACTGTTTTACTGAAGGAGAAAGAGCAAATGAGAAAGCTGACTGAGGGGAAATGAGGAAGTATCAGCTGCAAAGTACCAGTTGCCCCCTTTAACCCTACCAGACCGCTGTACCGATTTTTCAGTAATTTCCGAATCTGCCGCTAGACCGTTGTACCTAATTTTCGAAATGAAAGGTAGACCTATTTTCTACAATGTCTCCAAGTTCCATCTTATTCTAACCACTTGTTTGCATGTAACTAACATTATTCTCTATCATGTTGGTTTTTTCTCTTTAATGCTCAGGAGCCCAGGTACAGGGGACAGTTAGGTTCAGGGCCTCAGGTCTGGTAGGGTTAACCACTCCCCAGAACCCCCGCAGAAATATACAACAGGCCTACCACGTTAGTCAGATATAGGCCTAGGCTGCTTATCAACCTGGCTCTACCACAAGGCAAGGAATAAGCCTAAACAGGTGCAGGTCTGTCTGCCTTTGAGGAGACCTCACTAGCTGCCCTCAGCAGGAGCTGGGAGGACTGAGGCTATGACACCCCTTGCCCTCTTACTTGTCAATGAGGAGCTCCTTTTCTTTCAGAAGTTGTTCATTACTGTTCAAGATGCTGATCCACTGTGCTGGCTCTAACGTGGGCAGTGAAGGAGCAAAAGCAGCAGGATGGTGGCAGGTGGCTCCATTCTGAAACTGAAAGACAACTAGGTCCAGAGGGCCTTGATCTTGACCCACAGGCACCTGGAAATACCTGAGCAGTACCCACCTGGGTCTGTAATCAAGGCTTACTTTGGTTCAGCCTGAGAATGCTCAATGTTTATGGAATAATTTTAGCTCTGATGCATGACTGGAAGAACCTGCCAGGGAGACTTCTGCCAACTGGACAGTGCTCAGAAAGGCTCTAGTTTCTAAGAAAAGGTCAGCTATCTCTCATTATCTGGCAACAGAGACAAAACAACAGCTAAGATGTCCTCACCAACCAGGAAAAAAGAACATGTCCAGTTTCTTTCCTTCCCAATCTTAAGTAGCACAAGAACTTTTTTTTTAAAACACCAAAGTGGTATAGTGGAAAAAGCACAGGAATTCAAAGATGGTTTTTAAATCATAGTTCTGCCACGTACTAGCTGTGACCCTGACAGATTACTTATTCTCAGAACACAGTAAATTTCTACATATACTTCATCATAGTACTAAAAGAATTAAGTAAGATTCTGTATGTGAAAGTCCCTAAGCCTACTGACTTTTTGGGTTTTCCATTGTAACCCTTTATTTTGGAGAACCTATCTAATGTTTAAATAGACCACCAACAGATTTGATGTCATTTACAAACCTTCACTTCCTACCTAAAATATCTTCCCTCTTTCTTACAAATGTTTCCTTTAGAGTCAAAACTTATAGGACAAAACCTATACAGTTCTAAGATCTGCACAGAACCTGCAAAATCCAAGGAAAGAAAGGCCTCTACCTGCATTTGCTCCATTTGTAAACGAATCAACTCCAGCTGCTGCCGACAAGTGCTGAGCTCACAAGATTGCTCGAGGGGATGCCAAGGGTCAGAATTTGGCTGCCACACCTGAGAGGACAGAGGCTTGGATAGCCCAGGAGCAGGCTGGAGTCCCAAAGGGAGCAAGCCACTGGTGCTAGGGTGTGGTCCATTCCGGTCACACACTGCCCCACTGCCTGGTGCCTTCTTGGTCTCAGGCAATACTTTGTATAACTCCTTGTTTGGGTCGGTTCTTAGGTTGTGGAAGTGGACTCGGTAGTGAGGATCTGAATAAAGTGTCTCCAGCACTGCTGACTGATTGAGGGTAGACTCCATACTGGGAATATCAAACTTTCTCATCTCTTCTTCTCTTTCATGGCCCACTGCTGGAAACCAGGACTGCTCAATTCCATTTTCTCCAGCAGCACCACAGAGATACATGAAATCTCTAGACAGGTCAGGCGAACGTTTCATTGCACTGAGGTCGCCATTTCTTGTCATCCCCACATTTTCAGCCAACCCTGATAAAGGGAATTTGGAGGAAGAGGGTCCAGTAGATGTAGAATTTGGCTTGGCAGGAGAGGTCCCCAAAGTAGAAGGCATCACATGGGCTGTTGGAATGGTTACGTGGCTTTTGATGGGCTGGAAAGAAGGGCTGCTACTTGAGCTGCATAATTCTGTGGAGAGAATAGTTTTCCATAAGTCAAAATTGAAGCAGCAAACTTTCCTGAGTTTGATTGCTATGTCAGACATTCTCTGCCTGTCCTCAGACCAGGGAGAGAGGGCACTGTCATCACAAGTATCAGGCAGAAAGACCCAACAGCTTAAATGGGAGATGTGTGTACTAGGATCTCAAATGCCATTCACAAGGTAAACCAACAAGAGGCAACACTGACTTCACTTTGAACTTATGCTCTGTCCCTTGTATTTGAGTAAAAACTCTTGCCAGTCAACAAACAAAGATGAAAACTAAACTTAAAAAAAAAATCACTTACTTAAGCGAAATGGATTAGGTCCTACTCTTCTGGGAGCTGGGCACCTCTAAGCTACAATCCAATCTAATAAAAATAACCTTTCCAAGAGCTGCAAGAATCTTTTGCAACCTCCAAAAGCCCCCAAGTGAAGGAGGGAATGAATCTAAACCATCTGAAGAATAAGGCAAACTGCACAGTGCTGCTCTGTATCCAGGGCAGGAACACAGCATCTGAATCAGGATTCTGTTCTCTCTCCCACACACCAGAACTGACTCCCTGGATATGTGAAGTTATTCTTAGTAACTCTCAGGTTTCACTCTAGCACAGTGAGCACTCTCAAGTGGGTACAAACTGAAATCCTCTGTTTTATGTTTTGCCTTTCGCTTACCCCCTTGTTTGGTATCCAACTGTAATTTTTCACTTTTCCTTCACACTGTTTCCTTTAGTTCTTTCCTACTGTTGGGAGACAACTCTGACTAGCCCTGTCACAGAAGGTTCACATTTCTACATATTTCCAACTTTCTTTTTTATGATTGTTTTATTTTTTTTTTATTATCATTTTTTTATGTGAGTAGTTCCCTGGCTGGGAATTGAACCCAGGCCACAGCATTGACAGCGCCAAAGCCTAGCCACTACACCACCAGGGAACTCCCCTTATTTCCAACTTTCAAGAGCTGCTCTGAAGAGGACTACAAGGTCAGAGAACTAATGTACTGGGGTAGTGGGCTGCAAGCAAACAAGTGAGGAAACATACCTGTTACCTTCAACAGGCAGAAAAGTAAGTAAGGGGACAAGGAATATAAATGTCTTCCCTTTTCAATTATGTCCAATAATCTTTCCAAACCAAGCACATTTACCATGAAGAGGAGTGGACTACCAATTTGTTTCTTTTTTATTTCCATCAACCAACAGAGAACACACTCAGCTAATGAGGACATATCCTATAACCTTCCCCAGAATTATATTAGTATAGATCAGCTACCATCTTCTCATGGGTTTGTAAGCAGCTCTTTATAAACACAGGCAAGCCAAATTATCCCTTATAATGTATGCAGAGTATCTATTTTCCTATATGCAAGTGATCTTGGGGATATATAAAAGGCCACACTAAAGACAAGCAAACAAAACAAAAAACACAAACCACAGTAATTTCTGACAACATGCATCAGACTTTCAGGACCAAGACAGAAGGACATTTCAGGGACAAAGGACACAGTTTTGATGTCCCACAACTTAAATATAGCACTAGTCAACAAGTTAAGGTAAACTTGTGGTGAAGAAGACTTTTAAGACGAGTAAGGTCTCTACTTGAAATCCTTCATAACGGCACCATAATACCCACTCTCATCAACAGTCCCTGTTCCCAAAGGATAATTATGGAACAGAAGGCAGTGAGACTGTGGTATATGAGGGGCTGCTACTATGCTGAACTTAGTAACATCTCTTTCCATCTCCATCTACAGCACCACTCTCTCTCAAGACTCACCAGATTCAATTTTGAGCCCATAACCCCCAAAGTAGTAATGCCAAAACCAAAGCCAAGAAGAAAGTTACCAACGGACCCAGCAGAATATCATTTTTCTAATTTTCTAGTGACTGTGGCCCAACTATGGATGGTAGAATAAAGTGAGGTCCTGTCAGCATTTGTCACTTATCTATTGTGTTTGTTTAAGGAAACTGCCTGATTCTGACAAACTGCTATAAAACATCAAGTTACACCTTAAATCTAGTTTGTATTTTAGAACATTTTGAAATAAAACAGCAACACATTTTCAAAGGGGTCACTATTTTGTAAAATTTTCAAAAGTTTTCAAAATTTAGTGTATGGGATATGTGATTTATTTAGAGGAAGTCTACAGTTCCCAAAATCATTGGGTTTTTGCCACGTTAAGGATATATTTCTAAATCTCCCCTCTCCTCTACCACATCCTCCTTCCTCAAAACAAACCAATACACACACACACACACACACACACACACGCCCCCCACAAATCCACAACTCATTCTTTTTAGCAACCTTCCTTTCTTGATAAGGGGTAGATTTTGTCTACATCCCTTACTGGTTTATGAAATGCAGTAGTCTGAATGAAACCAGTGACAGTAAAGAGCTGAAAGCCTTCTGGGCTCCCCCGCATCCACTTCTATCCTGTCCCTTGAGAATCTTCAAGGTAAACACCTTAGTGGAGGATGCATTCAAAGCAAACCTGTTCAATTTACTGATGCAACAATGAACTATATTTTATACCAGTCATAAGGGTTTTTGTCAACCAGCCTCCAAATAAACCAAACTATATTCATGAACAAAAGGGAGCAAGAATTAAGGTTAAGATAAAACCATGTGATAAAACAAACAGTAAAAAAGACCTCTTGAATCCTTGAAAGGAAGTTCTAGACCATGGCTTTGGCCACTATACATCAAGGATATTACAACTGAAAAAGAATGCACTACAAAGAAAAAATATATAGTTCCCCAAAGGAATAAAAAGCACAGTTAGAATTTATATAACATTCTGACTGAATTACATATAGCTAGTCAATTCAATTGGGGGAAAAATATAGACCATTGTTCGATTTTAAAAAACCTATTACACCGTCAAAATGAAAAAGGTCCCGTGACTACACATGCAGATGAAACTTTAACAAGTTATAACTAAAATACAGTAACACTTATGATTACACAAGTGATGGAAAGAATACTACAGCTGGGAGACCCAAATCTGTTAACTAGTTGTGTGACATTAGGCAAATTAATTAATTAATGCCTTGGGGAATTTTTGTTATCCACCAACAAAAAGGAACTGGAGTAAGTGATTTTTAAAGTTCTGACTACTTCAAAATCTATGATTCAATTCTACTCAGTATTTACGGTTCCCATATATACACAGCCATCAAACAATTAAAATGAAAAGCCAGGTATCTAGGAGTCAGTACTCACAGTAGATGTGTTTTATTTCCTTTTCAGTCCTCCTTTATTTTATCCAAACATTTCTTTTTTTTTTTTTTTTTTTTTTGGTATGTGGGTAGCTCCCTGACTGGGAATCGAACCCAGGCCGCAGCGCTGACAGCGCCAACGCTGAAGCCTTAAGCCACTACACCATCAGGGAACTCCCCTATCCAAACATTTCTATTCATGTTTTTAATAAACAGCTTTACTGAGAAATTCACATACTATACAATTTACCCACTTGAAGTATACAATTCAATGGTAATTAGCATATATTCAGAGTTGTATAACCATCACTACAAACAATTTTACAGAATTTTCATCACCCCAAAAAGAAACCTTTTACCCTTTAGTAGTCATGCTTCACTTCCCTTTAAGCAAGGGAAATGTGGTCTTTTGTGTCTGGCTTTTTTTACTGAGCATAAATGTTTATAAAGTTCATTCATTTTGTAGCATGTATCAGTACTCAATTCCTTTCTATTTTTTTTACTGGGGTGACATTGGTTAGTAAAAATTACATAGGTTCCAGGTGTACAATTCTACATCATCTATATGTTGCATTATCATCACCCCATCTGTTCTCTTTTCATAACCATCATTTCTTTTTATTGCCAAATATAAGTATTCTATTGTATGAATGCTACATTTTATTCATCTACTCATCAGTTAACAGACATCTGGGTTGTTTCCATTTTTTGGCTACTATGAATAATGCTGCTATGAACATTCATGTACAAATTTTTATGTGGATGTATATTTTCATTCTCTTGGGTATAAAACTAGTAGAATTGTTGAGCCATAAGAACTCCACATTTAACCTTTTGAGAAACTGCCAAATTGCTTTCCAAAGCAACTGTAACATTTTATATTCCCACCAGCAGTGTATAAAGGTTCCAAGTTTTCCATGTTCTCAACAACACGTGTTATCTTTTTGATTACAGATATCAGGTGGGTGTCACATCTGATAAAATACCAAAGTGACCATTTTGTGACTTTAATCAACTAATTTAACCACTTTGAAACTCAGTATTCTCATCTGTAAAATGAAAATAATAAAACATTTCATAGTTCTCAAAGGCATTAATGAAAAATATTTTTTAAATTTAGTACAGTATTCATCACAAACTATCTACTAAATAACAATTAATTATGATCATTAGGTCCTCTGCCCTCTAGGAACTCTTCATCTAAATGCAAAACAGGGGTTCCCTGGTGGTGTAGTGGCTAGGCTTCAATGCTCTCAATGCCACAGGCTGGGTTCCAACCAAAAAAAAAAAGCAAAACAAAATACTCTCTGGCAGTTATTAATTAATTTAAGTACCAAAAAGAAATGGCAGAAACAATAAAGATATAAGACTGTAAAGAGGAAGATCAATAATGGGTAGAAGAGATGGGAAAGTCTTATCAGACATTTCACTAAATCTTGAAAATTAAGATCAGCATAGTTGGGAGGGACAAGAAGAGGTTGGAATAGCACAAATTGGCCCAGATCAAAGAAGGAAAGAGCTCAAGTATCAGAAAAAAAAAAAGAAAAAAATCAGTTCTCCACATCCATAGCATAATTAAGACAAAAAATTTGGTGACAATAAAAAATGATTGAATAGGTGGAACAGGGCCAAATCACAGAGGAACTCAGGCCTCTGAACTTTATCCTCCAAATAATGGAAATAGGTAAAGATTTGCAGAAAAGGGAAACTATGGAAGACTTATAGAAAGATTAAACTGGAGTTTCGAGTGTGAAGCATCATTCCAGCGTTTCTGCGTCCTTTCTCCGCCTCTGTCTTAGGCTAGGCCTGGGTGAAGGGCTCCCTGTTCCAGCGCTGGCGATTCCACACATTCGCTTTGTGCTCATTATCTGCACCTTTCAAACCTCCCGGGGCCGACTCCACAGGGGCGGCTGATGGTGTAGGTGGTGTCGTGGCTCAAGGCTTCCACCTCCCTCCCCAGGTTCCCAGATAAAATAAAGGACATCCAGTTAAATGTGGAAAAAAAAAAAAAAAAAGATTAAACTGGCAGTAGAGAGAAAGATTTGAGGTCAAGAAATCTATTTAGAAAGTTGTTTGAGACAGGACAAACAGAAATTGAGAGGAAGGGACCAACTGTGAGAACCATGGAAGAAGAACCAAGACTCATTTCTGAATGGACTGACGAATATTCTGGAAATGACAATACATCTAGAATACAATTTAAAAATGACAACACACACACACACACACACAAAGACAATACATCATGGCAACTAAATCATTAATCCAAACTTACCCTCCACGATGTCTGAGCACGATGTGCCTATGGCTGTGTCCCCGCTGTCAGTTACACTTGAACAGCGGCTGAAGCGGCTCCGAAAGGCCTCCGAGATAACTGGGGTCTGCCATTCAGTACCCAGGGAACTGCCCTTCTGAATCACACTGGAACCTGAAACAAGTGGCATTTCCATTTTTAGTGTGAAACAGCTGATGCAACCCTACAGAACAGTTTTTTGAAAAAATCACTTTAACCTGTGAAGGAACGACAGCACCTCTCTCTCCTGTGCCTATAACATTTATTTGACCAGTATCTTGCTGTTTAAAGGCTTGTAGGTAAGCTATGTTCAATAAATACTTGACTTACTAACATACTAGCAAAGACTTAAATTCAAACGAAAAGGTAATGGTGGTGACTTATTCATTTAAAGTATCAGAGTTTGAGATGAAATCTGACAACGTGGTTCTATAGACTCTTTCATCTATTGGGAAACAAATGATATTTGAATACAATCGTCTTATTCCCTTTGTTCAAATTTAATGTTTTCATAGCTTTTTAACCTAACTCCTACTTTTGCTCCTTTTTTGCTACCCTTACGTTCTACTGAAGAAACCCTCATTTTTATCCCCAGGGACTTCCCTTTTATTCTTTGGGTCACAGTGGACTACGTGATTTGAAAGAACCCATATAAACCCAGTAGTCTGTCATAATCTTTAATAAAAGACATAGCCAATGATCAGAGCTTCTTTCTGATTACCCTAAGACCAGCCAGTGTTACTACACTAGCTTAGTGTAATTCCAGCCAGGAGCAAAGAAATCTGACCTCTTGGTGAGTCTATTTGTTATCTCTAGTCAGTGTACAATTTGTCAGAACTTTTGAAACAGTGAAGATTGATTAAGGGCCTCTTTTATCATGTTCCTGGCCTCCTACTGGAAATCACTCCCTGTTATTACTATTACTAATCTTCTATTTTTCACCACTACCAGTTTTTCCATACACCCATACCATACATCAATTCTAAAGAGATATTTGCTAAAAGAAAAGTATATTTTGCTGTAGTTAATAGAAGCTTATGCTTATTTCAAAATTCAAGTTTAAAGGTTGAAATTTTTTTGTTATGTCACATGTACTACCAGCAGCATCCTTATCAAATATTAAACCATTATTAATCAAATGAGAGACAATGAAGAGAAAGCCATCAGAAATGCAGTTGAGCTTTGTCAGGAATTACTACATTCCATAAACTTGCATTGCATACCTAATGGTCAGAAGAAATTATACAATCCAGTCCTAAGACAATGCATGGTACATAACAGATGTTCAATAGATATTTGCTGAATAAAATCGAAATTAACAAATGCTTTCCAAAATGCCTACTATATACAAGACAGTGTGCCTATGAGAATTTAACAAATATCAACCAAATGCCTGCTATAAGGCACTATGGGATTTTAGAAGTTAAATAAAATGTACCCTTAATTCAATAAAATATATCCTTTCTTCATAAATACCACAGAATTAAAAGTTATTTCAAAATGCTACTTCTATTTGAATACACCATATCTATTTAATATGTCTATTGAGTTTCTGTATATATTTATGAGGGCTGTCTGGAAAAATATCCAGCCATAAATGCCTCTATTTTTCACATTACATGGCTGGATACTTTCCGGACAGCCCTTATATATATATGTATACTTAATATATTCACTTAGTATTACCAAAATCTTGCCAATCAATTCTAGAGATAAATTCCTAAATCTAGTGACAACACAACTGAGACTCTTGGCATTCAAGAAGAATTCCAATCTTTGTGGGCTAGCAGATGACTGACCCACCCACAGGACTACAAAGACAACACAGAACACAGTAATTTATGCTGTGTTTTTCTGATTTCAAATAGAACTATGTTCCAAAGTCATTCTGTTGTAATCCCTTATGTGTCCTCCCCTCTCAATCACGTGGTCTTGTTGTAAGCCATGTAGGACCAGAAATAAATAATTATTCCCTCAGACCTGTTTTTCCATTCAATATAGTCCCGTGTTATTTTTGTTCTTTTAATATCAGCATTTCAGTGAATGTTTGTTTGCTCAGTATGTCCTTTAAAGGAAATTTCTGATATGAAATAACTGAGCAAAGGTCAGATTTTGTTTAACCCAGAAAACTCTGACTACTCACCTGGTGGAGTGGCATGAGAGATTCTCTCACTTGGATATTTTTCCTGCATGGCCATCAGCACAGTTATTCAAACCCACTGTAGAATAAAGGAGTAACCAGTCAGATCTCTCCACCACCTTTTAATTCTCTGTAACTCATTCCCATTTAACTGAAACTGTCAAAACCACACCAAGTATTCAAGTATTCCTCCACATGTTTTACTTGTAAGTTTGGTTTTTTTTGTTTTTTTGTTTTTTTTCTTTTTGGTATGTGGGTAGCTCCCTGGTTGGAAATCGAACCCAGGCCGCAACGCTGACAGCGCCAGCGCCAAAGCCTTAAGCCACTACACCATCAGGGAACTCCCTTAAGTATATTTTTTAAGGTAAAGCAACTCCCAATACTCCACTCTACTTTTCTTCCTAAAGCAAGGAGAAAAACATAGAACCAAAAAAAGATTCCCAGTACTGATCTTATATGGTCCTAAAACCCCAATTGTTGCAAAAAATAAAAATAACATTACTTCTAATTAATAAACTTTGCCATGGATCATCTTAGCCACAGGGACAGGATGGGAAGATGGGGTAGAAAAAGAACTAAATAACCAAATCAACAATTAAGTATTATAGGCTTCAACTATGATTAACATGAACGAACTCCCTGAATCCCCCAGTAATGAAAGTTAGTCATTTAATACACAAAGATGGACAGAATTCTCGGTCATTAGCAGAAACCCAATCCTCAGCTGGGAGCATGAGGTATTCTTCCCATTTCCCTACTCCTTAAAACATTTATATAGTAGACTCTCAGTTAACTGGCACCCATGGGGATTGGTAGATGCCAGATAAATATAAGTAGACTCTCCATTAACCAGAACTCAAGCAAGCAGCAAAATCTCAAGCAAGTGGCAAAAAATTCTGCTGGTTGCTTGAGAGTGCCAGTTGTTTGAGTTCCAGCTAACAGAGTGTCTATTATATTTACTCTAATGGTAGGATCTGAGAATTCAGCACAAGTCTGATGACTACACATGTAAACAAAAGCTTTAATTAACTGTAATTAAATAATAGCAAATAATACCTTATATTTGCAGAGACTTGAGAGGCAGTATAGAGAAGTGGTTCAGAGTGACTCTTCATCAGACAGCTTGAGTTTAAAGCCTGACTTAGTAATTTATTCGCTGTATAACCTTGGGCAAATTTCTTTCTTTCTTTCTTTCTTTTTTTTTTTTTTTTTTTTTGGGGGGGGGGGGTAGTTCCCTGGCTGGGAAATTTCTTAGTATCTGTGCCTCAGTTCCTTCATATAAAAATGAGGTAAAAGATGATGCACTGTAGAATTGTACACCTGGAATCTATGTAATTCTTGTTAACCAATGTCACCCCAATAAGTCTAACAATAAAAAAAAATGAGGTAAAAACAAGAAGTAATTCATGCTAATTCATTCAGAATTACAACAGTGCCTGACACATAAGTGCTTTATTAATGTTCTCATTATTATACTTGGCACCTTCTGTCAATAAAAGTGGCATAGTATGGTTCCTGAAGGATAAAGTATAAATTTAGCAACTCTGAATTCATAAGAGCCCCAAAGAGTTTGGGACCAACTCTGCCTAGAGAACAATTCTTAGAGGTGAAATTCAAACTTTAAAGGAGGAAAAAAAGCTATAATGCTACTATTTCTCTAATGTACTTGACTGACCTCTATAGTTTTCTCTTAGTAACAGCAACCCCAACCCAAAATAATTTACTGCATTTACAACAGAAATCTCAGGTCTTCATATACTGGGTAAAAGCAGCTTTTTTTTCAGTAACAAAAGCTTCAATTTATGATTACTATCATTCAGTGTGTTAATGGTGACACAAAAGGATTAGCTTATCTACTAGTAATAGCAAATAGTCAATGTCAAAATCTTTTTCTTCATCCCTTTCTTCAAAGTAGAAAAATGAGTAGAAAAATGATAGGCCCACTGAATTGATACCTTTCCAAATTCAAGTAAATTGAGAACAGGATGACAAAGGAACTCTCAGTTAAACATACGAGGGCTCTCCGGAAAAAAAATCCAGCCATAAATGCCTCTATTTTTCATATTACGTGGCTAGACACTTTCCAGACAGTCCTTGTAGAGTTACCTTATGATTCAAGTTCCACTCCTAGGTACATATATATTCAAGAAAAATAAAAACATAGGTCCATAAAATCTTGTACATGTATACTCACAGCAGCATTATTTATAACAGCCAACATTATTTATAATAGCCAAAAAGTGAAAGAACTCAAATGTCCACAAACTGATGAATAGATAAATAAATATGGCTATAAAAAGGAATGAAGTACTGATACATGCTACAACATAGATGAAAACATTATGGTAAATGAAAGAAGCCAAACAAAAGGCCACATATCATATGATTCCATTTACATGAAATGTCCAGAATTGGCAAACCCACAGAGACAGTAGATTAGTGGTTGCCAGAGACTATAAGGAAAGTGGTGGGGAATTGGAGAGTGAATGCCAATGGATATGGGAATTCTTTCCAGGGTGCTTAAAATATTCCGAGATTAGATAGTGGTAATGGCTGCACAACCTTGTGAATATACTAAAATTTCTAAACTGCACACACATAAAATTGAATTTTATGATATGTAAATTGTATCTCAATCAAGAACTCCCACAAAGAGTAAAATAGTACAGAATAAATAATCCTACTAAGTTCAGAAGTAGAGAGGATGTTGGTAGAAATTTTTAGGACCATTTGAAGGAGATAGAGATTCCTGAGCTAAAAGACAAATGAAGGTATGAGAAGCAACACAAATAACCTATTATACAGCCAAGAAAGGCAGGAATGAATGGAGGCAGAAAAAATGCACCCAACATCAATGTCTTCTATTTTCTAAGCCCTTAAAGCTATGGAAATATTCATTCAACAAATTCAATGTATTCAGTACTTACTACCTATCAAGCACTGTGCTAAACATTCTGTAGGCATCGTGTCTTATGTTTAATGCTCACATCAAACCTATGAGGTAATTACTATTATTATCCTCATTTCCTGGACGACAAAATAAAGATTTAGAGGTGAAAGTCATGTGGCTAGAAAGAGGTTCCAAAGCCAGGACTGTACTCTAATGCTATAGGAGTCTAATCAGTATTCTTTCTGTGTGTGACGAGAAATAAAGGAAGTTACTAAGGCACACAGTTTCTGCCCTCAAACACCGCCAGATCTTCAAGCCCCGTCGCAGTTAAGAGCAGGGACAGTTCATATAATTTCTTCACTTTACCCTTGGTCACCACCCAGGCTCTATTTCCCAGGTTGCTACCCTAAATTTTGCCTGTTACATTTCTCCCCTGAAGAATTATAATCTTAGTGTGGAATGTCACACTTGGCAGCTGTCGAGAGAACCACATCAAGACAGGAGAGGATTTGAAGGGATACAGACAGCTGATACAGTCACATTAAAAATCTCACACCATCACACTATTTTCATGGCCTTGATCATTCATTAAACCATGGCTAATGAAGAAGCCAAATCATTGCCAAGACGTTGCCTTTACAAAGAACAAGTCCTGAAACATATGAGGCCTGTCTAGAAAGCGTCCAGCCATGAAATATGAAAATCAAGAGGCATTTATGGCTGGATTTTTACCGGACAGCCCTTGTACACCACCACCAGACTATTATAAAACAGACGAGGTCTAGAGCCAAGCAATGAGGCTTGGTTATCTTATCTTTGTATCACCACTCCTCCCTACATATACACAGTATTCAACTCATCAGCCAAAGTTTACTCAGTGCCCATTATATGCCTGGCTTTGTGCCACGTGGTGGAAAAATATTGGTGTAAAAGACAAAAAGGGATCTGATCCTTTCAGCTTATTATAATGAAGTAAGTGCTGAATACCCTCTATTGAACAAATCAGCTTTAAGACACTAAACTTTCAGTTCATCCAAAGCACCAGTTCTTCCTTTTCTAGAGTTGGGTTCCTCCATCTCAGTACTCCTGACGTTTTAAGTCAGATTAGTCTTTGTTGCAGGGGCTGTCCCGTACACTTTAGGATGGTCAGCGGCATCCCTGACTTCTACCCACCAGATGCCAGGAGCGATCCAGGAGCGGTGACCATCAAAAGTCTCCAGACACTGTCAAGTATCCTGTAAGGAGCAAAATCGCTCCGGCTCAAAAACTCTAGCCTAGAGCATTCACAAGCGCTCTCTGTCCCCCAATTTAACTCCCGATTCATCCTTCAAATCTCAGCTCAAACGTCACTTCCTCGGAGAGGGTTCCCTGCCCTCTCAGACTACACCAGCGCCTTCGGTTCTGTGTTCTTCGTACTTCTCCACCCTACACTACTGAGAGCTAACCGAGTAATCAGCCGCTAAACGTCCACTTTCTCCCGGGGCTGTGCGCTCCACGAGGGTAAGGACCGAGCTTCCCGCCGTTTCCCTAGTGACTGGCACAGGGCCTGTCCTTTACGAAAGTACAACTGCTGTGAAGTGAATGACGACAGAGGTGAAAACACGGCGATGAGGGAGAGCAGGCAACTTAGATACGAGGGAGCGTGTGTGGGGCATTAATTTAGGAAGCCCACGCAGTGAGAGATTGGGGGGAGGGAACCGCTTAGTCGCTGTGCGCATGCGCTTTAGCTCTCCCGCGTTCTCCCACCGAGGTAGGTCGTGCGTGTCTGAAGGTCCTCCGGAGCTCCCCAAGGCGGGGCAGCTCTATCAGTCCGACTGGGGCCCCGAGGGGAGGACGACTTACGTGGGTCTGAAAACGGGCGGCGAAATGCCTCACTCAGGGACACTAACTGCGGGGCCCAAGTCGGCCGCAGGCGGAAATTCCGAGCCTCAGCTCGCCTAACGGCTGTTGCACGCCCGCCAGGCCGCGCGCTTCAGAGCGCGCCACGCCTCTTTCTGCTTGCCCGCGACCAATCAGAAGTCGGACTACACCGGTGTCCCGCCCCTGCACGCTGCTCTCGGCGCCCAGAGCGGACCGATCTTTCTGCGCATGACCCCGCCGTCCCTCCGCGTCTTCTCTTTCGCCCCTTGCTATTACAGATCTGGCCTCTGGGGGGAGCAGCTTGCTGAGTTTGTGAGAATCGAGAAGCTGGCGGGCAGGGCAAATCATTCCGAAATTCCACTCAACCTACCTGGCCCCCTGTCAGTACTCGCACCTGAGTTAGGATGTGGTCTGGGTCACTGCGATGTCAAGGGTAGGTCTTAGATTGTGGCTGGGGTCCGAGCTTGGGCTAGGTTAGAGTCAGTGGTCTGTGACCTGGACTCGAATTGAAGGAACAATCTTGCCTTCCTACCCAAACAGTCCCCAGGAAAAGGAACTAAATTCATTTTCATTAGTGTCGACTTAGAATCATACTTGGAAATTGTTTGAAAAGAGGAGCAAAGCCCTCAGCCACAAGATAGGGAAATTACAGGTATCTGAAAATCTGACGGGTGGGGGAGGCATCAAAAAGTGATTTTTGTAACTTTGAAGAACCGTATTAAAGAGCTTTTAATTCTGGATCAGATTCACTCTAGAAGAAGGATTCTGGGGATGCGCTCCAAAGAGAATTCTCTCAGAACCTCTCATAACATTTTAAGGTAAGACTATAGAAGGCATAAAATAGCTTTTATGGAGAATGAACTTTATGTAGATGAATTTAGGGATATTCTCTGAAATTAGGACCCAAGGTTTTTGTTAAAAAGTAAATGGTAAGGATAGGTGTCTAAATGAATACATTTGTGGATTGGTGGGTAGTTAGTAGACTGGTGGGTGGTGAGTCCACTTGATGGCTCCTGTTTCTTTTGTGAAAAAAAAAATCTGTGAGGAAGGAGAAAACAGGCATGTAGAGGACTATGAAGAATGGGGAAGATTTGAAGAGCTGATGCAGAGAATGGAAGAGAAACCTGAGATTTAAAGCAAAAATGGCAAACAGTACATTTGTACAGTTTTCTCCAAAGTGTATCTATATTTTAAAAGTAACTATTATCATACTACCAATTTTAAAATATGAATGACTCCTCATTTGTATTTTAACAAAGATTTTTTATGTTAATTTCAGAGAATATTCACAATGAGATATTCTTAAATCTCCCGTTGTCTCATTATTTTAAAAAGACTTGCATATTTTAATAAAATATGTTAATGAATTATCACCTACCATGACTACAAAAGGACTAGAGATGGCCAGATATGCCCCACCCCAATTTAATCATAGAGTCAGTACTGGTGAAGCTGGAGACATCCTGAAGAAGATGCTCCCCTAGGGAAAAGAGGGCGTGGCTGCTATTGGTCTAGAAAAGACACAGGGGCAGACATTACTCTCAGCTCTCCAGAGGAAACCTTCTCCCATCCTCACTGGCTGCAAGTTGTTTATCTAAATGAAGGTATTGGCCCAAGTTTTCTAAGTGTGTGGGCATACTGTATGGCAGGCACTGTGACCTAACAACTTTCTGAGGAGGGTTCTGTTACTAGTCCCAAAGCAAGTAACAGGCAGAATTCAACATCTCCCTGATTCCAGAGCCCACTTCTTAACCTCTGTGCTGGTGGTCTTAAATTTCAGTGTGCACTTTAGAATCCCTCAGAAAAAATAAATAAAAGAATCTCTGGGGTGCTTGTGAAAATTGACAAGTCCTGGTTGTTATCCCAAGATTCATGTATCTTTTTTGGTGTGTTTTGGTCTTTTATTGGTTCCATAGGATTTTTGGTGGGGAGGGAGGATGGGGTTCCCTGGCTGGGAATTGAACCCAGGCCTCGGCGTTGAGAGCACCGAATCCCTAGCCACTACACCACCAGGGCACTCCTCCATAGGATTTTTTTATTTTTATTTTTTTTATTGTTTTGGTAGTTCCCTGGCTGGGAATCAAACCCAGGCCACAGCATTGAGAGCCCTGAAGCCTAGCCACTACACCACCAGGGAACTCCCCATAGGATTTTTTTTAAAACTTACTTGTTTTGCTGCTGTAAAATAAAGCAGTTATTAAAAAGAACACTGAAAGAGATTTCTAGGGGCGTAGCCATGGACTTTGAAACTGCTGACTCTGATCTGTGACCTAAGCAAGAGACCCCAAGAATCTCTGGATGGCAGAACTAGAGATAACGGTAGATGCTGGGAGGAGCTAAATCACTCTTTTAGGACAAACTGGTTTTTGGACTGAGCCCGGGGAAACCCAGAGGTTCCTTAAAGGGGCGGGGGAACTCTTCCTCCTCCCCTATTCAATCAGAGCTGCCCTGCTTTTATATTTATTTTTATATCTGACTTTTATATAAACTCCCTGCCAAAGAAAGAAGGCAGCAGCACTGGTGAGCAGTTAGGAGCACAAACCAGCTCTGCTAATAACCAGCTGTTGGGAACATCTCTCAACTTCTTTGAGTCTTAGTTTGCTTATCTGTAAAATGAGAACTTCACAGGATTATTGTAAAGATTGAATGAGATAATGCACATGACAAAGATTTTGACCCATAGCACATAAACGCTAGTTATGGTTGTTGTTACTTTAAAGTGTTCTGTAGCTGACAAGTTTAGAAACCAATATCCCTATGCACCAAAATGGCACCATTTTAAGGGCATTCCCAGTCTGATGGAGGAGTGGTCTTTCCCTCCCAGAAAGACTGGTCTGACGGCTAAGACTTGACTCCATTCTGCAAAACCATTATTCCTCAACCAGATGGAAATAGTTATGACTGGTACCCAATTACTCCTTTCCCAGCCCCTCCCTACCACATATACATATCTCCCTCCCTCTTCCTATAAGGCAGCCCCTCCCAACTTGCTTAAAGAGAGGTGGAATCCACAAGTACCCTCCATCTTCTCCATCATGAAGATCTGGACATAGCGATCCTCCTCTGTCTTGCTGACACTGGAGCATCCTGAGAAGGTGCCTCCCTTCTGGATCCAGTGGTGAGTCTTCAGGAAGCAGCTGCTCAGGACCACCTCAATTTTCTGCAGCTCACAGTGCAGGGCCACCAATACCCTGGACAGTTTTGCAGGAGGACAAAAACCAAGGCAAGGGCTTCCTGAAGCTTCTGGGGTGATGCCATGGGAAGGGGTACTAGTTCTAATCTGGGTGGAGGGGATACTGTGGGGGTCTTAGTCACTGTGGGTTGGGCTAAAACCCCCACAGTGTCTCCCTTAAACAAAGACTTTCCCTCACAGGAGGTGAGACCCCAGTTGTCATGACTGCATTGGGAGATCCTGATCCCTGGCCTTGGTTGATCTACTCACAATCTCTTTTCTAGGAACTGGGCCTAAAAGGAGATGGTATTTAAGCAATTATTGAGGGTGGTGAGAAAGCCATTTTGTGCTCTCTGGGCCAAGAGGTAGGAAAAGCCTGTGTGTGGAGCGGAGAACAGAACAGGTGCAAGCGCTAAACGGGAGAAGCGGGAGACTGAGAAGAGAGAAAGGCCCCTTCCTGGTTCCTGCCACATTCTCGGTTCCAGTCCTAGCTCCTGGAGAGCTTGGTTGGAGCCCTGGCCTCCATCACACACCCACATAATAAATCCTTCTGTATTCCCGTAGCCAGCCCAGTTGGCTTCTGTTCCTTGTCAGGCAAGATTATTTTTGGTGATACTAATTTGTTTTGTTCTTTGATTTTCCTCTCAGTTCTAACAGGCAGACGCTGGGCCTTGGGAGGTTTTTGAGAGGCCTAACCTCCTGAAGAAACAGAGCTGAGGGAGCTCCTTTGAGAGCCACGGGGGAGAGGGCTCAGAATCTTCAAGTCCTTTTCAGGACTTCTTAGTTTCATGGGCCAACACATTTTGTGTTGTTTTCTTTCATATTTTCCAATTTTTGAAACTTACTTATTTTGCTCAAGCCACTTACAGTTGGTTTTCTGCCACTTGCACTGTAAGGTGTCCTGATATATGTCAAGCAGCAGTGCTTTTTGGGTGCTGAGTGAGAAGCTAATACTTAACCTTCCCTTGTCTCTGTGCCTGCTCCTTTCACACTGTCTATTGAATTTGGAATGAACTGCTTAACAGTTAGTCATTAAAAAAATAATGGAAAGGGAGTTCCCTGGTGGTGTAGTGGCTAAAGGCTTCAGGGTTGTCAACACTGCGGCCTGGGTTTGATTCCCAGTCAGGGAACTACCCACATACAAAAAATAAAAAAATACTAACATTTATAAAAGTATAAAACATTTCTGGACTTCTTTTATCACTTTGAATTAAAGAAAATTTTTTTCTTTTCCTTTTCTAAAAAGCTCACTGTTTCTATGAAGCAAGCATGTTTCATCAGAGGGATGAGCTGCAATTTAAGAGCAGGTGCTTTGTACCAGTGTGTGTTGCAGGGGGCCGGAGGGGCAGAGTTTAAGCCAGTCATGTAACTGTCTGCTGTTGCAATCAATAGTACATTGGAATATCAAATAATAGTATTAAGAGGGCCTAACGCTCCAGCACTAATACGATGAAGTAAATGTGCTCTTATTATCCTCAGAAGAAGAAAATGAGGCATAATTCAAACTCAGGCAGCATGTCATACAGAGTCCATTTTCTTACAGGGGGAAAGATTAACCTTAAAAAAGCTGTCTCATTCTCAATGCATGAAAACATAAATGATATACTTTATAATATTTTCTGTGGAGGGACACATGCGGCATTATAAAAGTGGGCACATAACCCTGGCTCACCAAGAGCCTTTGTTGACATGAGACAACCCTCTGAAGAGCCAGCACCTACTCAGAGTTTGACTAATCCCCCCCTGCATTGGCTTTGTCATTCTGGTCACTTCTACCTGCCCAGCCCCACTCAGCTCTCATCTGAATTCCCCTCTGCTGCAATGTCAGTGCTCCTCAGCATGAGGATTCTGGGTACAGATGCTCTTGGAAAATGCATGCTTTAATATACCTTAAAATCTTGTCTTTAACAGAGTCACAGTGGACTGTGGAATACTAAATATTAAAGGCTCTAAAGAGTCCTGCAGTCAAGAAACAGTTTTATATAATCCAGTATTTCCCCAATTTATTCGACAATAGAACCTTTTTTTTTTTTTAGAGGTAAAACAAAGGGATAGTTTATTGAGAGAAAGTACACTCCAAAGAGGTAGGGGTAGGGAGTTCCCTGGTGGTGTAGTGGCTAAGGCTTTGGCGCTGTCAGCGCTGCAGCCTGGGTTTGATTCCCAGCCGGGGAACTACCCACATAAAAATAAATAAAAAAACCAAAGAGTAGGGGTAGAATCAAGCAGGAAAATGGCTCAAGAGCTGAACCCTTTTTGTTAGTATAATGTTTATTGAAGTCCTGTAGCACTGGTCCCCTGCAAAATACATTTTGGAAAATACTGGACCATAATTTAAGCACTGCCTAGTTTTGAAGGAAATAGAAGCTTTGTCCTAAGGCTGGATTATCTAATAGACCAGAGCAGGAATGCCAAAGAAACCTTTTTTGAAGAAATTTGAATTTGAAAAACAGAGTAATCAGTTTGGGAAAATCAGAATTGCGTTGAATTTAAATGTTTTGGGGGTTAGAATTATTTCAACTGTGGAGAACACATGTTTGGGGGACACCATCATCCTTTTGGTTCCCAGGACCCAGCTTCTGTCCTACCAGAGGGTGGGCCTGAGAGTTAGCTGTATCACCTGGGGGAGGCCCTATGAACTCAGCCTTTCTATAATATCTGCCACACTGGTCTGGCCCCAACAACAAGATTTTTGCCTCAGTCTCCTGGTTTAGTCCTCCAGGTCCCTGCTGGGGCTACACCTTCTGTCTTTGATGGATCATCAGCTCCTTCCCTGAGGAAGGTTTAATCTCTGGCCAATAGTTAGAGCCCTGGGAGTTCCCTGATGGTGTAGTGGCTTAAGGCTTCGGCGCTGGCACAGTCAGTGCTGCGGCCTGGGTTCGATTCCCAGTCAGGGAGCTACCCACATACCAAAAAGCAAACAAAACAAAACAAAAACAAAAACAAAAAACAAAAAAAAAAATAGTTAGAGCCCTGAGCATTGGGGGTTGACAAAATGTCCATTTTACCTCGGCTTTATACTGAATGTTTGTGTCCCCCCAAAAATCCATATGTTAAATACAATATGATGGTATTAGGAGGTGGGGCCTTTAGGAGGTGATTAGATCACGAGGGTGGAGCCCTCATGAATGGGATTAGTGTCCTCATAAAAGAGGCCCCAGAGAGTTCCTTTCCCCCTTCTACCACTTGAGGACACAGAGAACACAGCTGTCTGTGAACAGGAAGTCAGTCCTCACCAGGCATCTAATCTGCTGGTGACTTGATTTTGGACTGACTTCCAGCCTCCAGAACTGTGAGAAATAAAATTCTCTCATTCATAAGCCAACCCATGTATAACATTTTATATTAGCAACCCAAACTCATATACCCAGCTACCTAGTCTCTTATTAGAAATCACCTCCATGGAGTTCCCTGGTGGTGTAGTGGCTTAAGGCTTCGGCACTGACACTGTCAGCGCTGCGGCCGGGGTTCAATTCCCGGCCAGGGAGCTACCCACATACAAAAAAACAAAACAAAACAAAAGAAATCGCCTCCACCCGAATGGACTCTTTAGATGCCAATGTCTTACCATACCTCACTGACCCGACCCTCCCATGTCCTCTGGACACACATTCGCCTGGGCCTTCACAGAGTTATGATGACCACTCTGGCCCCCACCTCTTTTTTTCTGTACTAACACGAGTTCCTCAGACTTACCTGAGTGGGCATAGTAGCTGTCATTGCACGTATAGTCTCCCTTGCTCTCTGGGTACTCGTCAGCAGCACAAGCCCCTGTTCCAGGACTGCTGCTCTGGATGCATTTAGGGGAAGCTTGATTGGCCCCATCATGGCAGATTTTGTTGTCCCTGAGGAGCTGGGGATAAGGGCTGCTGAAGGACCAGCTGTTGTCTCAGGTGATTGAGCTGTTGCAATGCCAGCACTGGGGACTAATTCCACTGCATGGGAAGGTGTCTGTGAGGCGATGCTGTGAGGGGTTTCAGACAGCATGCTCATTGTAGAAGCTGATGTTAGGGATAGGGGTGCAGCTGTAGCTTTCCCTTCCTGAGTCCCAGACATGACTGTTCCGAGAACAGTTGTCTCTAGGGTGGTCAGTGTTAGTGAAGTGGTATAGATGACTGCACTGGCTGTCATGGGTAGAGATCCTTTCACATCAGTGATTTTGTTCAATGTTGTTGGGGGTATCGTTGTACCTGACTTCTCAGAGATAGTGGTTGTCATGGTTGCTGATGATGTAATATCACTGTGTGGTGTATTGAATGCTTTTCGAGCTGTAATGGTGGCTGACTTCTGAGAATCACTGGACACCACTGTTTCCCATCCATTGACTATGGATCCTGATGCTCATGGGGCTGCAGTTGTCTCTCTCTGATTCTGTTTTGGGTCTCAGTTGAAGTGACCATGCTGGATTAGGCTGTGCTTCCTAATGTCCCTCCTTTGTCCCTCAACATAAAAATCATGGAATTTGACAGTGTTGTGCCCAGGTGACAGGCTCAGCCTTTCCACAACCTAACCTGAGGAAGTACTGACCCTCATCCCCAACCCTGCCCTCATCTGGACCCTGCTCCTTCCACACCCATTTCTTCTAGTACTGTGCAGAGCTAAGGGGCCACAACAGGGCAAGAGAGCTAGCCAGAATGCATGAAAAAAGTAGGGGAATCTAGGCTCTAGACATGGCTTTATTACTGACCTGCTGTGTGATATTGGTGATGATCCCACCCCTCTGGGTGCTTCCATGTTCCCTTATGCACAGTGAGGGACTTGGGCTCAATATCGGGGGACCCCTCTAAACTCTAGTGACCTACAGGTCTGTTTACTACGGAAGTCCAGGCTGAAATGAACAAGTGTCTTGGTACAGAGGTCTCAAGTTTTTATTTGTAGGGAGAGATGTTACTACTGAATTGAATGTGTTATTTATTTATTTATTTATTTATTTATTTATTTATTTATTTGGTATGTGGGTAGCTCCCTGGCTGGGAATAGAACCCAGCCCACAGCGTTGACAGCGCCAGCGCTGAAGCCTTAAGCCACTACACCATCAGGGAACTCCCCGTTTTTTCCTATATAGTTAACCAGATGGGTCTGTCCTCCAAGGCAGCCCTTCCTATTGCCCGTGATTGCCCCACTCTCTCAGACTCTCTGCATTGCCCGCCCTTGGTAACTGTGGTGGTTCTCAATGATGTTTGGTGCGAAGGTCCCAAAGACGTCTCATAGGTTGCAAGTGCCTGACCAGACTTCATCAAACTGACCCACAAATTCTTCTTGCTGTCTTTCAGTAAGCTCAACTTCTCTCCTCCAGAAAGCCTTCCAGGACCCACACTTGGCCCTGCCATTCTCTGTTGCCCCAGGGTAGAGCTTCTGCACCTGTACAACTTGGTCAGTGGTGACCCCATTAGTCTAGGGCTCCCTAGAATGAGGATCAGTCTCCTCTACCTTCAGACAGAGAGAGGGTAGCATTGTCTCCTGCATCAGACAGGGCCTCCCAACCATGAGGACCATATTTTCACCCCTAAAATTTAGAACCCTAAGGGCAGAGGTTATATCTCTACCATTAAGCCAGAAATGTTCAGGGTCCAGCTTCTCTCTCCCATTAGACTGGAAACTTTGGAGGGCAGTTAGTGACTCTCCCATCACACAAACAGGCTTTTGAGGGACAAGGTTGCCCCAGCGAGTTGGAGGTGTACCACTCAGACACATTGATTCCAAGACAAAACTTTATTATCAATACATAGGCACTTGGCCTCACTGGCCTCACTGGCCTCACCTTTCTCCTCTTGGCTCTTGGGCCTGCTTAGGCCCCATCTAGCTCTGGCCCAGAACAAAGGGCCGGGGATGCACCTTCTTCGGCCAAATCCTGGTTGCCTTTGCCTAAGCACCCCTACTGTGCTTATCCTTGCTATAGGGCTCCCACTCTTATCCAGCATCCTTCTCCATTCTGGCTCCTCTGGACCTGGGACTCACAGACATGGGCCCTAGAATGCTGCCCTCTCCACAGCCCCAGGCATCTGCCCAGGTGTAAGGGAAAGGATGTGCTCAGGCCAGGCCGAGCCAAGTCAAGCTAGGGATACAGGAGGATGCGGCAGCTGGATGCGCATGCGCAGGCCCCTCGGCTCCTGTCCTGCCCTCTCAGCGGCTGCTCTTGTGCTTGTTGAGTAAATTTGTGTTAGATTCCTGAGCCTGCAAACCGAGCAAAGGTCTTCTTGTCAGTACCTTACATGCAGATGCTCCCTTATCCTCTCCTCCAGCTGTAGCGATGCCCCATCCAGGCCTCCCAGGGAAGGGAGGCCTGCCTAGTATCTTCTCTGAGCTTGGGAGCCCAGGTTGTGGACATTCACAAGGCTCCCGGTCATTCTAGCCCCGTCAGATGGTGTGGGAAGCAGAAATTAATGTGGGTATGTGACTTTTTCTCACTAGAATCTTTCTCCCTCAGAAAACAGGGTGATCTTATGTGCCCTCAACAGGACCCAGGGGTCTTTTGCCATCAGTGGGCCTAAGTATCTGCCACTAAGCAGGAACTGAGCTGGTTCAAGCCGCATTAAGAAAGCTTAGATTTGAGAGCACTAGAGTCTGAAGGGGCTTAATGGGCGGGGGGCTACGGGAGGGACCGGGCCTCTCGGAGCCGGAAAAGTGGAACCTAAACGGATTTGCAGATTGGCGGTGACTGCGTGGGAGTCTAGCGGGGCGGTCCAGGTCTTGGAATAGACAGAACCTTGACTACTGTGGCAGAGGCTGGACGAGGCTGGGCTGGGCTGGACTGGGCTGGGTGGCGGGGTGAGCACCGTTTGGGTAGGTGAGGGAAACTGCACCTTTTCCTTGTTGACGAGCGCAGTGATCAAGTCTTGCTGACAAGTCACCCCGCGGATGTCCATGGAGTACCAGCTCTCCATCGACAGGCTCATCGACAAGTGCCTTTCCAATAGCTGCTGCTCTTGCTCCTTGTTGAAGCGGATGGAGCGTACCTCCTCCACTATCCTGGGGCCGACGAGAGAGTGGGTTTCCACGGTGGGAAAGAAGGGAGCAGCCCTCCCACCTCTTCCCTGGTGTCCACCCGTTTCATCCTCCCCTTTCACTCTCACAAGAGACCCAGGCCGAGTTGTGTGCTCGGGGAAGATGGAAGGAAGCGGGAGGTGTGGATTCCAACAGGCTGGGGGACCCTGCACAAGTCACTTAACCTCTCTGGGCCTCAGGGTCCACATTGTAAAATGGTGAGGCCAGGAGAATCTGAGGCTCCACTCAGCCCTAACGCATGGGACTCGGGGGTACCCCCAGTACCCGCCCTACGTGTTGAGCTCCTCTCGGATCTCTTTGTACTGCATCAGGTTCTCCTGTATTGCCTCGAGCACCAAGCAAAAGTTGTCGCATGTGTTTTCCGAGAGGTTCGATATGGGGCCCCCCATAAGCGGTTCCTGGGGGAGGCCAGACATCTCCAACCGGGCCACTGTACAGTGCACCAGTGGCAGTTCGTTATTCCTGTACTCCTCCTCCTTGACTGTCTGGGGAAGGGGAAATGGAGAGGGGATGGAGAGCTCAGCCGGCACCCCCTCCCCCAGCCCCTTCCCACTTGGCTTCATCAGGGAGCAGGAGTGTCTAGGGCACCAGGGTTCTAATGCCTCTCAGTTCATCTCCAACCACGCCTTGGCCTCCCCAAGCTCCCTGTGGGAGCTTAACTTCAAATATATTAGCCCTTCTACCGCCTCTTTGGAAATTCTCACCCCTTTTGAAAATTTAGCCCTCCTCCCTACTCGTGCCCAATTTCACCCCCAGTAAATCCTACCCAGCATACTTCTTTTTTTTTTTTTTTTTTTTTTTTTTTTTTTTTTTTTTGCTTTTTGGTATGTGGGTAGCTCCCTGGCTGGGAATCGAACCCAGGCCGCAGCGCTGACAGCACCAACGCTGAAGCCTTAAGCCACTACACCATCAGGGAGCTCCCCCAGCATACTTCTAAAGTCCTATCTACTCTCAAGTCACAGCCCACAGCCCTCAACATTTCAGAAGTACTCCCCCCTCCACCTCCCCAACCTTTCGGAAATTCTACCCCTGAATGAATAAAACTGTTTCTAACATTTACTCATAGTGAGTTCTTAGTATGTGTCAAGTACTGTTCATTTAACCATGTAGTTCTCATAATAGCCCTATGAGGTCAATACTATCATGATTCCCATTTTACAAGAAGAAATCGAGGCTTAGACTGATTAAATGCCCTAGGGTCACCCAGCTGTTCAATTTTCAGTTGTCATAGAAACAGAACATCTAAGATATCCACACCCTCAGAAGCCCCACTTATTGAGTTGGCACTCAAGGTGCCTCCAGGTCTCAGGTTTGGCTTTCTCTAGGCTCCTGAGTGTATGAGTACACACAGGTACACATATGCTCCAGTCAGCATTCATACACACACTCTCCTCCCTCGCCCTCCCCATCTCACTCACCTCACTGAAGTTTATTTGATTCTGCTGCCCGTGCTCTCTTGCTTTCATCATTTGCTCCAGGTTGGTGGTCACCACGACGACCAACAGATTGATGCCAATGAAGGCACCAATGGTGATGAAGATGGCAAAGTAGAGGGCACCCCCAATCTCCATTGCGTACTCCCTTGTCTCCGTCCTAGAGATGGCAGGCAGGGGCCCTATCACTGCCCTGGCTTTTTGAGCCTCAGTTTCCTCATCTATGAACTGGGGAGATCATCTCAAGGCCAACTGGGATTTGTGCTGCCTCACTGTTGCTCTGCAGATCTAATGCCTACTCCTAATTGTCACAGCAGCTGCTCTTTACTGAGCACCTGCTGTGTGCAAGACAGTGGTGTCCTCAAGCCAGCCCTGCAAGGTGGGGATTTGTACATCAGCATTATAAAGTTTAATCTATTGGCTATACTCTTTCTCATGTTTTTATTATTATAAAAAAGTAATTCAAGCTCATTAAAGAAAGATCAGAATGAAAACATGTAGGAAAAAAGTCCCACCCACTGTTAATACCTGTTGTAAATCTCCCATAAAATATTTTCTCAAATAATAGTTAACTCTCTCATTCTGTGTGTGTGTGTGTGTGTGTGTGTGTGTGTGTGTGCGTGTGTGTGTGTGTGTAAACAGTACCAGGCTCTATGCTAAGAGATTTATATAGGTTTTCTTTATTGATCCTCATAGCAATCTAGTTAATATTGTAATATAATCCCCAATTGACAGATGAGGCTTGGAAGAGACAAAATAACCTGCCCAAGGCTGCATGATAGTGTGGTGGCGCAAAGACTCAAACGCCCCGTTCACCTTTATTGTGCACTCTGGTTTTTCCATTACCTACATCACAATGGATAATGTCAGAGGAAGCCCTTTACCTTCTACTTTCACATAAAGGAGATTTTAAAAAAATCAGTCAGGGGGATCCACTCCCCAGAGTGAAGTAGAAATAAATAGGGCTTAGACTTAAGAGGAAAGAAGAACAGAACAGAATCCAGGAAGCCATCTATGACCAAAAATGACCTTGGGCAGCATGTCTAAGAATTAATGAAATGAGATTCTCTTAGTTCCTAGGAGTTCAGGCAGTTTGGTCTCCAGTGGGTGCTACAAGGCTGCGCTGAAGTCCTAGTGTAACCACAGACCACTCCCTTGCCCAAGGCCTACCTACCCAGCTGTTTAGCATGATGGGAGAAAATCTCCATGAATAGGCCTTTGGGAGGACTTTGAATGGGTGGAGTTTCAAGGGGACAGGACTTCAAGTAGCCCACAAATCTGCAGACCCTAGCCATATGGGTCTCCTTTCTTCCCATTTAAAGCCCCGGGCACCCACTTCCTGCTGGCCCATCTTCATCCCCAGTCCTGGAGCTCCACTCCTGCCCAGAAACCTTCCCCCTCCCCAGTCAGTATTTTGCATGGGAGCCCAGCCCCTGCCTTGCCTGGCTGGGCTGGGGGCCCATAAGCCCCACAGGGACTCACTGAAAGTCATCGTAGATGTCCACCCAGCCATCCTGGGTGATGCAGATGAAGAGGGTGTACAAGGCAACCTGCATGTTCTCAAAATGCTTGGGCACAAACGCACCAAAGAGAGTGACTCCAAACACGGAGAACACCTGCCAGAGAAATCGAAGACCCACCCTGAGTTCAACAAGAGCCTTGGAGACGGAATATGGAAATACCACACAAATGAACACTGTCAAGGGCACCCCAGGGATTCCGGCCCATAGGCCTCTTCTCCAGACACCCCTATATTCCCAATGACTCAGGGCCTATTCAGGGAGGGGGAGTTGGGGGTGGGGGAGGGCACTGACCAGCATGAAGAAGAGAATGAGCGCCATGATGTTGGCCATGTCTGGCACCGACTGCAGGACGACGCGGATGATCCGGGCCAGGGGCTCCACGGCCATGCACACATGCACCAGACGAAGCGCCCTGTGGCAGAGCCTCTCAGGGGTGCCTCTTGACCCTTCCCAGACCCCTCCTCCTCACTGTCCCCCTACCTGCTGAGACAGGCAGAACTAATCCCCAACTGGTAACAAACTCCCCCCATCTCTTTCCCAGGGTCCAGATAGGTTCCCCCTCTTTTCTCCACAGTCCCCAGCTCACCTGAGGGTGTAGGTGATAGTGTTGACACTGAGTTCATGGACGAAGAACCCCAGAAGCAAGATAAAGACGATAAGGAAGTTGAGGATATTCCAGCCGTCCTGGGGAGTGGGGGGCCAGCCCCAGCGGGGCCTGTCAGGCCTAGCCCATAGGGACGTCCTGGGTCTGCCGTCCCCATACCCCAGGGATGGAGGCTCAATGTTCCTCTCACAGCAGGGCCAGTCACCTGCTATCCACTGCTGTTACCCATCCTGCTGCACCCCAAACATGCCACCCAACAGGCATGCACTCACAGTGTCATGTAAGTGTCAACAGCTAAATGCACTCTCAGAGACACACAGAGTGTCGGCTCACACACATGCGTGTAGCAAGTGCCTAAGCCGAGCACCCATCTTGGCTAGTGCGCTGCTGAAAATGGCCTTGTCCTATAGTTAAGTGACAGGAGAATGTTGGGCTGTTCCAGGCTTTGTGTGACACACACTCCAATGAACAATAAAATGAAAATAAATACTAATAAAAAGTTAAGGACCACTGCTTCAGCAGCCAGTTCAGAGGTGAACTAGCTCTCGCTGTACAGCAGAGACAGTACATTTTTACAAGCCCTTTGTCCTATAAGGCACAAACTCATCTAGGAGTGGGGATGGGGGGAGGAAACTCACATGTATGAAAAATTCAAACACAACCACTGAGAAGGGAATTTGCTCTACCTAACAAACCATAGACGCATTTACCTTTTGACCCGTGAGTCTACTTCTAGAAATCGGACCCACCAAAACTCTGGTACAAGTACAAAATGACATTTGTATAAGGTTAAAAACAACCAAAGTGTCCAGCAATCCGACCCTGCTTGAATAGAGTATGACACTTTCATTCCATGGAGGACTATATAGCCATGAAAAGAAAAATGAGACCATCTCCACGTACTGATATAGAAAGTATGCCAGGATCCACAAAAGCCAAGTACAGAACAGTGTTTATTATAGTATGTTACTGTTAGGAAGGACTAAAAATATGTTGGCTCATGATTGCCAAATAAACACTGGGAGAATAAACAAAAGACTATAAACATACAAAGATTACCTAGAGAGTGTGGGGGTGGGGAGAAAGGGATGAAAGGAAAGGAGTGAAGGCCATGGTCATTCATCTGTGTGCCGTCCATGGCTGCTTTGTGCTCCCACAGCAGAGTGGAGTATTTGCAACACAGACTGAATGGCCTACAAAGCTTGAAGTATTTATCTGGCCATTTACAGAACGAGTTGCTGACTTTTCTCCTTGCACCTTGTAAACTAAGGTGGATGCTCTCAATCTCATTTCTTTTTTTTTTTTCTTTTTTTCTTTTTTTTTTTTTTGGTATGTGGGTAGTTCCCTGGCTGGGAATTGAACCCAGGCCACAGCATCGACAGCAACAATGCCAAAACCTTAAGCCACTACACCACCAGGGAACTCCTCAATCTCATTTCTTAGACATGGAGATTGAGGTTTTCCCAAGATCACAGAACAGGGGAGGGTAGAGGAAGGACTGGAAATCATGGAGGCTGTACTTATAGTGCAAGTTATTTTCTGATGCATCACAGACATCTCAGAAATAGTCTGCTGCACACACACACACACACACACACACACACACCCCTCGTTTTGCAGGGCTAGGAGCACAGGGGTAGGGCCCGAGTTGGGTACAGTCCCTAAGGAGGAGTAGGGGTGATGGCAGGGCAGGGCCAGGGTCTCACCTTCCAGAAAATCCAGAAGCCATTTAACCAGCCAAGGAGAACCTCACAGATAAGGATGGTCAGCACAATGTTATCTATGGTAGAGAACAACTCATAGTGTTGCTATATGGAAGACAGAGAAAAAGAGAAGGTCAGTGGAGCAAGGCCTGGGTAGGATAGGACCAAAGTCAAACTAGACTTCAAGTTGGACACATAGAACTCACACACTATTTCTTCTGCCCCAAACATACTTCCTCACCTATCTCTGCCTGGCCAACTTCTAATCAGTCTTTATTCCCAGCTTAAGTGTCCCTTTCTCCAAAAAGTCTTCCCTGACTTCCCCTCCCTACCAGATCAGGTTTGATGCCTTCTTTGAGCTCCCACATGCTCAGGCATTTATAATGACACATTTGTATCCATCTGAGACAGAACTGGGTTTGTTGTGTTCGTGTCTGGAACCCTGGTATTGAGCACAGTGCCAGGCACAGAGTGATTTTCTCTTCGTGACTATTGGTTAAAATGGGATACCCTTTCCTATAAGGCACCCATGTGCTGGCTTCTGCTCACATCAGTTTACCCCTGACCTTTCTGTACAAATTCAATGAATTCCTCAAAGCTGGGACCCCTCCACCGTAATGTCTTCCTTGATCTCTAGACCCCTGGAAGGTCAGGGCTGACAGGTCCTTGAAGAGCAGCCAATCCACTCATCATGGGCAGGTGAGAATTCTAAGACCCAGAGAGGGAAGTACCTTGCCCAGGTCCCTGTTAAATCAGTGGGGACAGAGGTCAGGCTGGATGGAGTCCCACCTGGCCAAGGACGGAGTTGGTGCGGATGGCGATGGTGATGGCATTGACCACCAGCAATGTGGCCACCAGCAGCTGGAAGGCTGGGTGTCGGAGCAGCTGCTTGATATACATGCGAGTGATGAACTCCTGCATGTCCCAGGCATCCTGGGAGAGGACAAGGGACCTTTCTTCAGGCAGGGGTCACTATAGGAGACCTCTGCCTGGATGTTTGCTCTCAGTGAAGGGGGGTCACTGGGGAGGCCATTCTTGCAGGGAAAGGGGCCTAAGAGACGATCATAGAAAAGGGGACATCAGTGTAACTATTGCTAGGAGAAATTCATGGGGTCATTGCAAGGGAGACTCTTTAGGGTCTCTGCTGGTGAGTGACTCATTATAGAGGGGTTCCTGTGGGGGCGCTGACTGGTAGTTACTAACATATCATGGGGGATGACTGCAGGAATCACCATCGTAGAGCATCCTCTGGGGGGAAGTTTAGAAAGCAGAAGAGACCATTATTATGAGGCCTTCTACCCCCGGCAGAAGGGTCACTGTGGGGTGAGGATGGCTATAGCAAAACCTCATCCTTACTTTTCTAGTAATGATGTCTTGGCGGTTGATGAGCACTTGCTCCTCTGGCCGGATGTAGGACTCGTGAGTGGACCTCTGCAAGGATGAGGAGAGGGCCCATTCGTGTAGCCCCTGCCCCTCTGGACCCAGTACGGTCCTCCTGTGCCCCACCCGACCCCGGGATGTCCAGCGTGGGTGGTGGAGCCAGGCTGGGGCCACCTACCATGACGTTTAAAGTTTTGATATTGGTGGTGTTGCTCCATTGTGGCCACCAGTTATCAGTCATAGTTGCTCAGTCCCCTCCCACTCTTCAAAGAAACTTCATTCCAAGAGGTCTTGCTCCCCCTTGTGGTGACATCATAGAGGCCTCTGTGACTTCCAGCCATCTGCATTCCATCAAGGAATTCTGCTCAGGAGAGAAGCTCCTCCCACTGCACTCTCCAGGTACCCCACAGAGAAAGCCAGGGACACTGAGGAGCTTGGCTGGGGGCAGAGCTGATGGGAGCAGTTCAGGTCTCTTGTACAGCCTGCATGGAGATACAGGGGCTTGTCCCTGCTCTGGACCCAGGAGCTGGAGGTGAGACTGGGCTGAGGAGAAAAATGTTTCACTTCGGGGCCCTCCTCCTAACAGAGCACAACCTGCACCTGTCCCCACCAGCTACCCCTTCCTACCACCCGTCTTCAGGAGACCACCTTGTGCCTCCATGCAAGGTATGTTCCCCATTTAGAACGTGAAGGGCTGGTTCCTATTTCTCACTTCATCCCCCCTGGGGATGGAACAGAAGAGCACCCTCTGGTCTCCAAAGGGCTGGGGACAGATGAGCATTTGAAGTCCTCATGAACCATGGATCAGCAATCCTCGTGCTGGTAGGCAGGAGCTTCAGGCACGGAGCCTAGGCCGGTGGGTTGCCCACTGGGCTAGTTACCCAGTGCATTCACCCCTATCTGACAGCTTTTCATCCAGTCCCCCTGAGAAGCAGATTCCTGATTCTAATATGGAAGTCAGAGGCACGCAGATTCATGTGAAAGATACTGACTTTATTTGGTAGAAAACTGTCCCTTGTGTCAAGTAAAGAATGCTTGTACAGACTGGTTTGGGGAGGGGAGAAGTGCCCAGGGACCTTGAAGAGGGGCAGGATGGACGGGAGAGAGTTGCTTTCAGCCCGGCTTCCCACTTTATTGTTGGCAAGTGGGGAGAGGGTAGCAGAAATGGTAGAGGCTCAGGCAGAGGGCGTCAGCTTGGGATGAAACCATGGACTAGCTCTACTTCCAATCTTGAACAAAATCCAAAGAGGCTCTAGACATGTCAGAGGCTGGGGATGGAGGTCCTCAGGGCCAGAGGTCAGAGATCAGGAGGTTGGAGGTTGCTCTCCGGGGTCAGGGGGCAGAGCTGGGAGTTTTCCTCAGGGTCAGAGGACAGGGGATAGACAGACTGTTCTCTAGAGTCAGAGGTCAGAACTTGGGGGTTGCCCTCAGCCTGCACCCCTCCCCAGGCCCCCAGGCCCTCTGAGTAGAGCTCTTGGTTCTGTTCCTTCCACCGTCGGAACTTCTCTCCAGTCAGCTCGGGGTCACTTAACACTTCCTCCAAGGCCTGCAGCTCCTGCAGCTTTGCCTGTGAGAAGAATGGGTGCTAAGGGCCCATGGTCATCCAGGGAGGGGGGCAGAGCCTGAGCCCAGAGCTAACTCTAGAGTCCAGTGCCTAGAACCCAGTACCTGGTCCCGTCTAGCCCCAATCCTCAAATCAAGAGCCTGCCTCTGGGGACCCAGAACTTGGCCCAGTCCACAGCTGAGACCAGAACTTCCGGCCAGGAAGCAGAGATGAAAGCCCAGTGCCCCCCAGCTGACCTTGAGTGTGCTCTGTAGTGCCCGTACACGATGCACTTGCTCATTGAGCTGGGGGTTGCGGTTGCGACGCATGAAAGAGCTCCGCCATTGTTCATGAGTGAAGGGCTGTGGCTGGCCCAGGAGGGACACCCCACCCTGCCTCAGCCCCCGTAGGATTCCTTCCAGCGCTGCTTCACTGTTGTCTGCAGGAGAGGGGAGCAGGATGAAGGTGTGCCTGTCCCAGCCCCAGCTCTCCATCTGAGCTCCCAACCCCAGCATGGCACCTGTTGCAAGGCCAAAGGAGGTCCGTGGGCTGCCCTCTGTGGGGGTGGCTGCAGGTGACGTGTCTCCAGAGAGTGGACTCCAAGCTTGGGCCGGGCTGGGCTGTGGGCAGGGTGGAAGGAGAGGAAGTTATCAGTCTGAGCTCCATGCCTTGTTATTCACCCCTCACCATTCCCCTACTCACCGAGGCTGAGCGGGACCCAGCCTCATCATCGGGGTCTTCTGCTTCTGTCTCACTGTAGCAGTCTGGGGTGGACAGAAGCAGTTGGGGAACTCACTAAGCTTCACAGGGTTTTGGGAGGCCAGGAAGCAGGCTAGGGCATTTGAGTTCCCAGCCCCCATCCCAGGAGAGGCAGAGGCTCAGATGAGACCAGATGAGAACCATTCCTGTGAGATACCCACCTTCCTCTCGGGGTAGGGGGGCCCGACCTGGAGACTGGTATTTGGAAATGCAGGTGATGAGATGGCGCACCCACCTGTGGAGAGGCAAATGGGTCTCAGGGAGTTTCCATTTACTGTATGCCAGGGGCCTTTCCCCTATATCACCATCTAATTTAATCCTCAGAGCAACTTAGGTAGGAACTCTTATTAGCCTATTTTATAGATGATGAAACTGAGGTTTGGAAGAGTGCCTTGATCAACCACTACCAGAAAGCTGGGATTTGAATTTAGGCTCCCAAGCACTCATGTGGGAGTTAGGTAGGTAAGAGGGGTGGCACTCACGTGCTCAGATCCGTCAGGGTATCAGCAGCGAAGATAAAGGGTTTATACACATCATGTGTGAGCTGGAACACACTGCCAGGGAGCAGAGGGGGCTCACTCAGCCTGGGTATGTCCATCGAGAACCCAGAGAGTCTGCACTGGGAATCCAAGCCCCTCACTCCACCCCTCCTGTCACCTTACATCTTCCTTTCTCTCCCCACAGTCGTCACACCCAGGACTTAACTATTTTTTCTTCTGATCATGTCCACTTTCCAGACTATAGTTGGAGACATTGATGAGGCCCTCAGCCTTCTCATCCTGGGGGGATCACAGTGAGGGTCAGCATGAAGTCCCAACACCCCTGAGGCCCGGTCAAGGTCCTGAGGACACCACCCCAACAGGGAGCATCTCCTAGGCTCTCTAACAACAAATCTCCCAGTGTCCGGAGCTCAGGGCAGAAATCTGGGGTGGGGATCGAGGGTGTGGCCAAGGGTGATTTTGAGCTAGGAAAGGGGAGCCAAAGAGATCCAGAGAAACAGCCACAAAAGAGGAGCCTGCTCATGCATTTGTTCACCAACAGGTTTCACACCTGGGCTCTGCAGCCACCGTTCTCCTTTATGGGTTTCTTCCCCCTTTCCATCTGCCTAACCCCCAGGCACTGATTTCTCCGGAAGCCTTCATCACTCCTCAGGCTGCACTGGCCACCTCTGTGGGCTCCCACCCATCCCCTGGGCTTTTGCTTCCATAACATGTGTTCCCCATACTGTTTACAGACTGCTTTTACACACACAGCAGCTCATTTCTCTCTGAAGAGTGACCCCGTTTTACAGATAGAACACTGGGGCTCATGAGGGTCTGTGGGCACAGATGGGAGTGGATGGTGGAGCAGGGATAAGAACCGTGACCCTGAGGTGACTCATCTGCTTACCTGTGTGTATAGGATCTCACCTGGGGCTGGCGGTACCAATACAGCGTGTGTCCCTTGAGCACAAACCAGCAGCGGCGCCAGCGTGGGCCCATGAAGCCACTGGGCACCTTGCGGAGCAGGAGCCAGCCATCGCAGTCTGGCCGGCCCAGCTCCCGGCATGACACCCGCCGGCGGCTCAGCCGCGTCGCCACGCCTGCAGCAACACAGCACAGGGTCAGCGAGGGGCTGGCAAGGCGTCCCAGCCCCCCAAGCCTGCTCCCTTGCCCCTCATGAGCATCCCCAGTTGACACTTCTGAACCCATACTCTGTGCTTGGAATGATACACGTGAGAGCTCTGAGGTGGTGGGGACGGTGACTCTTCCCATTTGAGAGACAAGAAAACCCAAAGATCAGAGGCCAAGCTGTTGGCTGAAAGCCAGTGAGCCAGCCCGAGGCCCAGGCTGGGAGCACAGCCCGTCAGACCCCAGAGAGCCTGTGTGTGCAGTAAGTGTGGGGTGGTCTGCCTAGCACTGTAAAGACTTCTAAGAGCTCCTCATATTGGGGGACCCCAGCCAATCAGGTGCAGCTCAAACCTTTTGATTTCTTCCGACCAGGAACAGGACTCTGAAAGGACCACAGGGAGTTAGAGAAGGGTCTGGGTTCAGAGCCACCCACCTCCTGTTGAACTCCTGAGCTTACCTTGTCAGGGCCTTCTGGGGGTCCCCAAATCTCTGCTACTTCTGCTAGGGGTGCAGGGGTGATGGACAGGGGCTCGGGGTCAACGGAGGCAGAGTCTGTCAGAAATTGGAGCTCTATGAGGCCAGCTCAAGTCCAGCAGTAGAGTGGGGGCAACAGAGTCCAGGGGTCAGAGCCAGGCACCCACATACCTTGCCCAGGGCATCTGTCACCTGGTGGGGATTTGAAACTACCTGTTGGGGCAAGGCGGGGCCCAGGACTTGGGTTTGAAGTCAGGTCAAAGGCAAAGATGTCTTTGGACGGGGCCCTGGGGAGAGCAAGAAGAGATGAGATGAGCCCATGACCCCCCCACACACACACCAGATTTACCGGGGGCAGAGCCCGTTTGTTACCTGGGAGATGGTGGGGCCAGAGCTAGCGACGGGACCCTCAGTTGTGGGGAGTCCTGGGCCTGAGGAGGCGTCTGGGAAACAAACAGGAACAGGATGATGGAGTTGGCGATAGGAGTCCGAAAGCAGACTGGGGGCAGGGTTGGGCGGCAGGTACCTGTGGGGGGGTCTCCGGCACTGGGACCTTCTTCAGCACTAAGCTGACTCCAGCTGGTTCCCGCAGCAGCTCCCTCACCACATTCTTATGGGGCCAGCCCACCTGGGGGACAGGGCAGGGTAGGGACACTGGGCTGGACCACGCTGGCCAGGAGGCTCTGAAGCAACCCAACAGCTCTCTCCCTCGGAGCCTCTCTTAGCCTCCTGCTCAGCCACACGTCCTCCTCTTCCAGGAAGCCTCATGAGCCCCTTCTCCTTGGCTCTGCCCTGTCTGAGCTGGCTCACCTCATGTAAGGAGCTTCCACAACACCAGTCTCCCCAACACCCCCCACCCCCAGCCCTGGGTTCTAGTCAGCAACTCCTTCACTCCCACCATGTCCCCCTCCTCACTCACCACCACCTGCTCATTGACCTGGACAATCTCGTCTCCAGGCAGGATCTGCAGCTGGAAGTCAGAGGGGACCTGCTATCGAAGGGGTAGGACTCAGAGGTGTGCCGTTCTGGGGCCAGGAGCTGGACTGGCTGGCAGGTAAGAGGGTCTTGGGGGTGGGCAGCTGAGAAGGGTGTGGGGTCTCACCTGGGTGCCCACTCGGGACACGAAGTGCAGGCAATTGCTGGTGGTGTGGATTTCCAGGCTCTGCAGAGGCAGAGACTGCAGTCATTGAGGGGGCAATGGGGCCAGCAGGTAGGAACCCCGCTGGGCACCAGGATTCCTGGGTGGGCAGAACTGGGGAAAGAGCTGGCCTCAAGCTGGCACTCCCCAACTTGCTGTGTAACTTTGGGCTTGCCACTTGTCTGTGGGCCTCTGCCCTCTCCTCCAATATGGGCCAGAGGGAAGCTAGGTTTCTTGCCTTCTGAGGTATGAGATTCTCAGCAACTTTTCTGAAGGGATAAGCAGGGACAGGGGCAGGGCTGGGCTGGAGGCTCCAGTTTTCCCAACTGGTCAGAGACTAAAGCAGAAAAGTTACTGTCCTTTCCCCTCACCTGCCAGGTCTGAGTCTCAGGGTTGGAATGAGTTCCCTGAGAGCACACCAGCTGCAGCCCCTCAGGATTGGGGAAGGTGCTGAATGACAGTGAGACCTCAGGAAAGTCCTCTGAGCCTTTAACATCTATACCAAAAAGACCTTATAGCTGTAACAGTACAGGATTCAGTGGGGTCCTAGAACCATGTTTCAGGGCCCAAGCCAGGCTGCTGAGAGGTCAGAGGTGAGAGATCAGGGCTCACCGAAGGATCGTCCAGCTGCACTTGCTCTAGCACGGCCCTCTGCTCCAGCAGCTCCTGGGGGCTGCAGCTCAGGATGTTGTGGCAGATCCCGGCCAGATGGCTGCACTGGGGGAGGGGGAGCAGGATGTCCAGCCTGAGCCCATTCCCACCCCAAATCCACCCCCGACCCAAACTTACAATCTTCAGGACTTGGCTCTCCTTTTCAGCTCCTGGACAGTCCTGAAAGCAGTGAGAGAGCAGGGGCCTTTCCTGAGTAGGGGCACTGCCTTCTCCCGAGGGCAGGGTGGCTTTCCTATAGTCCCTCCCTGCTTCTGTACCCTGACTCCCTTCCCGGAACTACATGGCCTCACAGCTTTGGCCCCAAAGTCTCTACCCTGACACCAGGCCCCCAGAAGTCACCACACGTCCTCCTCTTTCCCCTTCCTGAGCTGCCCTTGCCAGGTAGAAGACCCTGTGTCCCCATTGCCCCCTACCCAATGGTTGGGTGCCTCTCTTCCTGCCCTTGCTGCCGCTTCCTGCCCTCACACCTGATCCTGTGCTGATTCAAAGGTTATAAAAAGCTCTCTGGCTGACTTGGTCTCTACAGCCAGGGCCAAGCCTGGCCCCTGGTTCTCCTACCTCCTGCAAGGCCTGGCCCAGCTCCCCGCACAACTCCCCAATCTCCTGGCAGGCCGAGAAGTCGTTTAAGTGGGAGAAGAGGTACCTGGCAGGGGGAAGGGTAGAACAGTGGTTAAGGGACTGTTTTAACAGTCAAGTCACAGAACCACTTGGAGCCGACTACTCATCTGAAATGTGGGGATAACACCTGCTCTGATGGGTTTTAATTTGGGGTAAAGGAAGTGATTGATACTGCTGAAGAGCTTAGCACGAGACGTGTTTGGCAAGTACCTAATACATGCCAGGCCCTGTTCGAGACACTGGGGAGACAGATATTAAACAATAAGTTCAACTGCTAGGAAGTGTGGGGGATTCTGGGAGCATGTAACAGGGAAGGCTTCCCTAAGGAAGTGACATTTGTACTGGGACCTGTGGGACAAGCAGCAACCAGTGAAGGGGGTAGAGAAGCTCTCTGTGCAATGTTGTGGATATGACAGCTGTGATTACAGCTGAGCGGTAGGGTGAGAACCCAGGCATCCCAGTGCCCTGTGCAGACCAACTAACCTCTCTGCCCTGCTCCACCATATCTGAACAAGAGCCAAGCTCTGTTTTTCTGTTCCCAGGCTCTGAAGAAGCTAAAGATGAGAAGGGTCCCTTCTCTAGTCACCCCAAACCAGGCCCTGAGAGGAGCACGAGGTACCTGTTGAGCCAGAAGAGGAGGGTACGGGCCTCACGCACCAGATCCACAGCGGCGCTGAGGATATCAGGAGGGGGCTTGTCACAGGCCCCCAGGCGGCCTTGGACTAAGCTCTGGAAGGCATGGGTCTCCTTCAGCAGCCTCTCTGTCAGGCTCTGCAGGTTCTCTGTCTGTAGCCCAGAGCTCTGTGCCAGAGAGGGGGCCAGTCACCTCCCTGGCAGCAGCTAGCCCATCAGCAACCCCCAGGTGGGTAGAAGCTGCATCCAAGGTGGCCACCATTCACTCACCAGGGCCTGGAGCTGTTCCACCCCTTCCAGAATGAGCTCCTGGTGGCCCAGGGGCCACACGGTCAGAGCCTCAAGGCTGCGGGGGCAGAGCTGGAGCAGGTACTTGCCAGGCAGTTCCCAGTCCTCAAAGCAATAGTCCTGCAGGGAGTCATCAAGGCCTGGAGGGACAGCAGGCATCAGCATGAGGGGAATCAGGGAGTGTCATAGCCTTTCTTCATTCCTGCAAAGCCCTTTCCCTCTCATCTGTTCCTAATAACAACCCTGAAACCTAACCTGTGTGCTGCCCGTTTGCAGGAACATTTAGGGTAGTGGCTCTCAAAAGGTGATCCCCAGAGCAGCAGCAGCAGCAACCTTCCTGGAGAGCTAGTTAGAAATACAAATTCTCAACCCCACCACATGCCTCAGGGTGAGGGCCCAACAGTTCACATTTTAACAAATCTGCTGGGAGTTCTGCCGCTTGCTTGTCTGAGAGCACGGGGCTTTGGAGTCAGGGAGACCTGAGTGCCAGCACTTGAGCAAATAAATTCATGGCTTTGTGCCTCAGTTTCCTATAAAATGGGGAAAATAATAGCACCTACCTTCTAATCATGTGTGTATAAATGACGCGATGCATGTCAAACTCTTGGCCCATTTCCCGGTTCATGGTAGACAGTCAATAACAGCCACCGTATTTTTATCGCCAGACTTTTTGCCATGATCTACAAGGCCAGGTGTGATCAGGCTGCCACCTGCCTCTCTCATCTCTTGGCACAGCGCTTCAAACTCAACACTTCAGATCCAGAGCATGAACTCCCTGCAGCTCCTGGAATGCTTTTTGCCTCAAGGTCCTCGCAGGTTCTCTTCCTTCTGTCTGGACTGCTCTTCCAGCAACTTGGCTCTCTTTTACATCTAACTCTCTCCAGGAAGTGTTCCCCATCTCCCCAGCTGGATAGGGGGACTCTCCTGCTCTCACTGCCCCCTGTGCCTTTACAAACCCCTGCACGTGAACATCGGCCTCCCACTTTATCAAGAGCTCTCCGAAGACCAGGCCTTAAAAACCGTTCGTCTCCAGCCCATGCCTGGCGCAAGGTAGACCCTCAAAAATAAGAAAAATATCTACTGAATGCTTAGTATGAGCTGAGCCAAATTTTAAGGCCTTTAAACATATTCACATATTTGATCCTCACTGAATCTAGAAACTATTGTTATCCCCATTTTTCAGATGGGAAAACTAATACAAATGGAGATTAACAGCTTGCTCACTCTTTGAAGGAATTCCTCCCGGTCCAAGCCAGACTCCCTCATTGGGGAACCTGTGTGTGATCAACAGCGCTCTCATTCCCTGTGTGACAGTTCGTGAACCTGTTACTCCATGGCTATGGCCCTCAAGAAACTCCTTTCCCATGTACAGTGAATGGTGCTGCCTCCTTCCCCACAGACCCTGACATGGAGTTACATATCCGAGGCACTTGTCACGATTGTCTCTTTTTTTTCCACTTCATGACACCAGAGTTTTTATGGATAGGGAAACTGAGACCTATGGCCACCAAGCTGATGAATGGAGGGGCTGGGCCTGGACCCCCGTCTGAGAGTCTGAATCCAGCCCTGAATCCCTGCTTTTATGGGGGCTGCTCACCCTGAACCTGCCCCCAGTATTCTCACAGTGCTCCTCCCCTTCTAGGAGGTGTCTTGACTCACCTTACCCCTCCCACCTGCATGTCAGAGGTCTTCACTTCTAGACTCTTTCCCACCCATCTGGCTGACTGAACCTGGGGGGGTGGCATCTCTCCCCTAGGCCCCTGGGTGGGGTTGGGGGGGCTGTGTCAACCCCTTCAGTCTGGCAGGGGCTTCTGCTTCACACACTGGGAGCCTCTGGGTGGGGAGAAGGGAAATAGGGCAGGGTCTATTCCAAACCCTGAGCGAATCACTTCCCGGCTCAGTGGGTCAGTTTCTGCTTCTGACAAATGGGTTTAATAACAGCCCTCTACACCCTGGAGCTGAAGGAAGACTAAGGAGATAAAGGGGGCGTGGGTCTGTTTTCACTACACCCATCGCCACCATGGCTGTCGTTGGGATGCTGGGGCGATGGGAGACCTCTTCTGGGTCCTCTGGGGTCATCTCCTCTACCGTCCCTAGCACAGTACCAGACACACGGTAGACGCTTATAAATACTTGTTGACAGACCAACCAACTGACAGCTTCAGCAGGTCCTTTTTCCTTTACCTCTTCCCATCCCTGTGACCCTCAAGCCCAATTCTGCCCGGGGCCCTACCCACCTCTCAGCCAGGATGCCACCTTCGCGGGGGTCCAGGTCGCTACTGGCTCCATGGCCTAGTCCGACCGCTGGGATCGGCTCCTTTTCCGTCCCGCCGGCGCAGGAATTTCCGCTCCCAGAGCCCAGGGCTGGGGAGGGATCGGGCTGGGCCCTGGGCGGAGCCGCCAGCATACCTGGGCCTACGTGGCTGACCAGGTGAGGCGCTGCGACAGCTATTGGCCCATCGCCTGTCTGCCTCCTGCCCCGCCCTTCAGGCATCCTAGGGCAGCTGAGAGGTTTGACCCGGGGGCGGTGCCACTGATGAGTGACCCACGTGACCTCAGAGCGGCCCAGGATCCCACCCCAAACTGGTCTCAAATCACAGGGCAGGGCTTTGACCTTCAGGATCCTCAAAACAGAGGCCGGAAGGTGAGCAGTGAGTGCAGAAGCAAAGCAGAGAGTTTAAGGAGCCAGAGCCCTGGGTGCCAATGTGGGTTAGCTGTGGGACCAGGAGCTAATCACATCGTGCATCAGCTTCCTGTCTGTAAAATGGACTGCAGTGCAGAATACGAGAGTCAGAGCTCTAAAACCTTTATAACAGGGATTTTCAGCCCCCCTTTTTCTTTGTATCATGGACCCTGTTGGGAGTTGGGCCCCTTTCTCAGAATAATGCTTTTGAAAATTTAAAGTGCTGACGATAATATGGAGGATAATTAGTATAAACGTGTTAAAAACAAAAGTTAAGATATTTGTGGGCTGTCCGGAAAAAATGCAGCCATAAATACTATCTGGCTGGATGCTTTCTTGTCAGCCCTCACAGTAATATGTGTTTATTAGCTTTAAGTAGCAAGACTGGCAGGTTAAAGTTATATTTTCCTTTTTTCACAACTTGAATGAGAACACTAAACTGGAGGGGTGGTCTTTGATTCACCTCCTTGAACATACTGATCAGCAAACAACTAAAGACAGAATGCAAGGGAGGAGTGGAGAAGCCTGGGTTACTGGTACGAGAACAGGCAGTTCACCATTTGGTCACTGACGGTCTGCCAGATACGGAGGTGCCAAATTAATGGCAGCTATTTGTAGGAGTGTCTAAAACAGTGTGATTTAACGGTGGGTTAATAACTCACGATTTTGAAATGGTTATGAGCAAAATAATATTTTGAGGTACTTGCAATAATTACAATTTGATATAAAAAAAGTCTGATTTCTACTGGGGATAAAGCCACAAATACTGCTAATATGGTTTCAATCCTTAAGGAAGGAAATGGCAATTTTTGGTTAGAGGTTGGTGAAAAAAAATGTTTTTTTCCCATCCAAGTTTATGGGCCCTCTGAATTTTGAAACCAAGGTTAAGAGCTTTCCTCTCAGAATCATTTCTGAAACATGCTGTTTGCAGTTAGTAGCAATAGCCAGTGCAGCCTGGGAGACTCCCAGGAATTTGGAATCAGAATCAGTTCCACTTGCTGTATGACTGAGCCCAAGCCCTACCCCTCTCTTTACCTATTTCTTCTCTCTGAAGGAGACACCTAGACCTTAGTGATGTGAGGAGGTCCTTTAAGTATCTTGAAATCTGTAACATGGGGTAGAGCAGTTATTGCTTTAATTAATTCTATGGGGAGGAGCCTGAGAGGCCTTCCCAGAGCCTATCCCTTTGACTGTGTCACCTAGTTTGAAATCTCTACCAGTGTGCCAAAACCTGGCCTCTGAAACCTGTTACTATTCTGCCTGTGACCAAGACCTAGTCTAAATCTGACCCACAGATACCCATGTATTGTGTGTCTGTTAGTTGTCATTTAATAATTTCACATACAAACTGAACTCTCTGGAACTTGGCCAGCTCTGCTGACCCCATCCCTCCTTCACACATGGTATCAAACACCAGTGCAGATCGGTGGCTGCTTCCTTCAAAGACGACTCCAACTCCCTAGGTCTCTGTAGGCCTGTCTCCCTCATCTGTGAACCAAAAGGCTCCAGATTTGCAAGGTGGCCCTCACCTCTCTGCCTTCATCCTTCACCTCATGTCCTCATGCCCTGTGCTGTGTGTGTATCCTTGCCAAGCCTCCTTCATACTCAGTCCCTCTTTAATGTTTTTCTCCCTTTTTCTCCCTACAACACCTTCCCTGTGACAGTCTGGGAAAGCTCAATAGACAGATATGTCTCCTCCATCCTGATGCCATCAAAAACCTCTCTTAGTTGGCACAAGATATAGAGGTGAGAAGTCAGCCAGCCTCTGCCCTCCTTGGATTCACAATCCTGTAGGGGAGAAACAGGTAAGGGCTTACCACTTTGTACCCACATACTCCCCTAGAAGGACTGGGTGGGGCTTACAGCCATACAGTGTCTTTATTTTGTCCCCAGCACCTGGCAGGGCTAAGCAGTTAGGGGCACAGTAAATGGCAGTTCCTATTTTGAAGGTAGTTTTATGAGTTCATGAAAGTTGTTTCTACATACTTGCTGTAAAAATTTCAAAAGTCATCACATAATAGTAGGTCATTAAGTGAGAGAAGGACGTCTTTCCCCAGCATTTTCTTATCCCATTCCCCAGTGGGGGCCACTGTTAAGTTTTCTGGATTTTCTTCTATTCTCTATGCAGATACTCTACATACTATTCTGCAAATACACATTTTTTTCTCATTTTATGAGATAATACCATATGAAATAATGTAATATATGTACTTAATGCCCAGCAGTCAGCTACTATTTTTTAGCACATCATGGACAGCTTCCTTAATAAGCATATGCAAATCTTTTTTATTATCCCCAAGCTTAGGGTAGGAAAGTCCCTGGAAGGAACTCCATCTTGGGGAAAAGGGTTATATGTTTCCTCTCTAAAGGTAGGGGTGGTTAATTTAACTGAAACCAAGTAAAAAAGGCATACAGCTGTTTGTGGCAGGAGGGTGGGGTGGTGGGACAGTGGGGTGGGGGTGGGGTGGAAGGTGGAGCAGGTTAAAGTACCCTCCCCATCCTTTCAATCATCTGAGGTAGGGATAGGGCTGGGACCAGTATTGCAGAGGCCCTCCTCATACCAGGTCCAGGCCTGCGACTCCTGAGTGCTGTCCTGCCTACCCAGCCTGGCTGACTGTGAGGGTGGGGGAGGTGCTGCTCAGGCCTGATGCTGATCTTTCCTGACAGCTGCTCCTAAGGCTGGCGGAGCAGGCAGGCTGGGGGAGGGACCAGATTTAAAGGTCCAGCTGCCCTGCCCCTTGCCAGACCTGGGGTAGACACTGGTGAGCATCCTCAGAGGGCATGGCTCTCATGCATATGAGAGGTCAGAAATCTCTATGCCCTGATTTCCACTTCATGGTACCATGAACACCATTGGTCCTCATTCCTGCTTCCACCCCACAGGATTCCAGGGAGACTAGTGGCACCCACCATGCGATTTCGACGCCTGACCCCTAGCTACTTCCGGGTGCTACAGGTAAGTACCCTTAACCAATGGCTTCTGGCATTGACCCCTTCCTCCCCCTACCATGGCTGGGTTGTCACCTCCAACAGCCAGGCTGTCACGTTCCCTGCCGCCTGAGCCGCCAGGGCCCAGATGGGCAGTGAAGCGAAAGGGATTGAGGTGGAATCTCCCTGGGGCAGTAATGGCAGCCATATCTCCTTCACCAAGCTGTACCTTCTCAGCCCCTTCCCACCCCTCACCTCCCTTGAAGTCTCAACTTGACCACTCAGGTGGACCCTCTGTGCATCCCCAGATGCAGGTAGCCGGGGAGCTGAAGGCAGAGCCCAGGCGTCCCATGCTTGGGGTTGTGGCTACATTGCTGGCTGTCCTCGGGATGGGTGGCTCCTGCTATGCTGTCTGGAAGATGGTGGGGCAACAGCCGCCGCCACAGACCCCATAATAAAGTGGACAGCCTCTCTCCTGGGCCCTGGGGGTAGGTAATTCATCAGGGGCTGCAATTTTGGGAGCCCACTTCTTTTCTGCCTTCACTGGAAGCAGGCCAGTATAAACCTGATCCTACCCCCCCTGCCCCTCCCCACTGCACCTGGGCTCTACCTGGGGGCTGCAGCTCAGATGCCAGGATCCCTGGGTAGGCAAGATGCAGGTTTCAAAGCTGGACCAAGTGGGGAATCGACACAAGAGAATGAGAGAAACCCTCACAGGGCATGAGTTTGGGGGAGTGGCCTGGAAGTTAGGGAGTCAGAAGGAAGCTCTCTTTATTCAGTTCCTTTACTCGAGGGGAAGGGCCTTCAGAAGAGGCCATCCAGTCGCCAAACCCAGGGTCAAGAGAGGTTGGCATAGCCCCTCCCAGCTTAGCCCTGCATCGCTGTCCATAGGCAGCTCCTTTGCCTTGCGTCCTCAGGCCATGTCAGGTAGATGTGTCCATCTCAGGGACCTCAGTGGATACTTCTGTGGGCACTGGCAGCCGCTGGGGAGGTACATAGGAACCCATTCCTGCTGCCCTCTCAGCCTCTTCCTGACTGTAGGGCTCCACGCTCAGCTGCTTTAACCTGGGAGAAAGAAAAGGAGTTGGGAGTTGACCAGATGCAAGCCCTGTCTGCCCAGCACCCATCCATCCTCTCCTTATTCCTACATACCTTTTCTTGTGGTTTTTGGATCGGAAGTGCGTCTTCAGGTTGGCAGAATCAATGAAGTACCTCCTGTAGGGATGAGAGGGTAGAAGAGTGAGGAGGTGAGTGATGCCTCTCAGGTACGTCTATCTCCCTGACCCTACCTCATTCCCTGACGCCAATCTCGGGTTCTAAAAAGATAGGAGGCCAGCCGACCCAAGGGTCCCAAGAGAGAGGACCCGGTGCGCCCCAGAGCCTGGACCCCACAGCTCCGGCCCGTACCACGGACCCTTCTCCTTCCCAGGCCGGGACTTACGCGCAGGCCAGACAGCGATGTAGGCCGCCCCCTGGCAGATCGGGGTCGGGCAGGTCGCCCGGATCTGGCCGGGGCCGTGCAGAAACCTGGGGCCGCAGCTCGCGGTGAATCTCATCTAGGTCCGGCCGCCGCCTCTTCGCCTTCATCTGGCGGGCTAGGGAGTGCGCTCGGTGCGCGCCTGTCCGGCGAGAGCGACCCATGGCTGGTGACAGCGGGGCCTGGGGGGGCCGGACCCAAGTTGCGAGTACACGTGTGGGCGCTTCCGGACTGTTCCAGGACGCCCTGTGACGCCCGGGGGCGGGGCGGGCTCGGCCAGACCGCCGCTGATGACGTCACTCGAATGGGCCGCGCCTTGAGCGACCCCAGGCGGCCATTGACGTCAGTGACTCCAGGCAGGGCCCAACTAAGTGTCCTAATCTGCGGGTCTACGGAGGCTCTGCGGGCGGTCGCAGGGGAGGGGACGGGTGGTGCGTGCCCTGGAGGGATCCCGGCATGTCCTGCTGCCCCGCTGGGCCAGCCTTGCACCACCTATCTCAGCATTATCTTCTGGACGTGTCATTCTTTCCTGGTTCCCAGATCTTAGATTCCGCGGTGGAGGTGGAATGCTTTTAAGCATCTCCGGGAAGCACTGAAAAATATCTGTGATGTAAATAAATTAATAAATGAATGAGTGAATATTTTGGGGATCCCAGCCCCCGTAGGACTTCCCGAGATACCTCCAGTCCCTGACAAAGCCCTCCCCACTTCTCACCGCTCCCCAGTTATCCCCTCGGGTCTCCATCACCCACCCACCCTCAGCCAATCCGTGAGGGAGGGGGTGTTTCTCCCTAGAGATAACAGTGCTCAGGTAACCTGGCCGACTTAAGAGGGATCAGCTCCTCCCACAAGAAAAGGAGGTGCTCCTAGAAGGACCTCCCATCTTTGCTCCCTTTCTGCAAGCCCTAGACTCCCAGGTGTGGGCTGGCAGCAATGGCAGACATATAGCCTAGGTGTTGTGTGCTCCGATTGGGGAGGGCCAGAGAAACCTCCCATTCACCAGAGCCTGGTGCCTTCCAGGCTGACCAGAGGAACTCAGTTAATAATTCAGAGGCTCCAGCTCTATGGAACCTGTTGCCAGGAAACAGGGAGACAGGCACGTGCATCCCTGGGGAGAGGAATCAGTTTCCAGCCCAAAGCAGTGAAATGTAAGCCTGGGCCCCTGACTGGGGGTCTTTGGACCTTCCCACTCCAGTTCACAGAGGCTAAGTGGGGCCATAGGCCAGGACCCTGCTGAGGGTACAGCTGGTATGGCTACAGTCACAGAGACAGCAAAGTCCTGTGGGTCCTCGACCCAAGGACTTTGGAAATGGACATTGTGAATGGAAGAGGACTTTTCTGGAGACATTCCAAGAGATCAAATTCAAGAACTATGCCTCTGTGGAGAGAGATGTCATTATTCTTGGTCAATATGGGTCATGCCAAGGGGCTGAGGTCCCATAAGCCCGCTCTGTTCTGCCCTCACCCCAGACTCCTTTGGATTGGCTCACTTACTGGGCACTGTGCCAGCTGGGGAGACTGGTGCATCTTTAATGAAGTCACCTGATTCCTCGGACAGACTCTCAGTCTCACCAAGTTCCTGAAGCCAGACCCACTGGGTGCCCACTGAGCCACTGACTTACTGTGCCTGGGTGCCAGGCCTGCTTTCCCTGCAGCTATGAACCAGGCCTTCTGGAAAACGTACAAATCCAAAGTGCTACAGACCCTGAGTGGGGAATCTGAGGAGGACCTGACAGAGGAGGTGGGTACCATCCATGCTTGGTGGGGTATGGAAAGAGAGGTAGCAGTAGTGAAAGGTACAAAGAAAGGGAAGGGGCAGGCTCAGAGAGAGAGAGAGAGAGGCACATTTGTGCAGAAGCAATTAGCACAAATGGCAGGGTGCCATGTCAGAAAACCAGGCGGTTCAAGAAAACTGAGGAAGAAGAGAAGACTCAGGGGGCACTGGAGGAGTGGTTGCTATCTCCAGAGATCTCAAAGTTGCCACATGGAAGAGATCCTTCTAGGTCCAATGGCCAATGGCCACACAGAGTACACTCAACTTAACATGACTTTCTCATGGGCAGAGCTGAGCAGAAGTAGGATGCTTTGCCTTGGTACTGGAGGTAGGGAAAGTGACACTTGTACTCTGAAGGTCACTGTAGCAGCCTTAGATCAGAGCCACACTTGGAACATGTTTGTCCTGACATTAAAAAAACTGAAAAGGCTCTGAAACAGTTTTACATCTAGAGGCTGTGATAAGTGGTAGTTGTGCAAATAGATGTGACAGAGGCAAGAACGTGTGTGTGTGTGAATATGTGTTTGTGAGTGTAAATAAGTGTAGTCTAGACAGGTTGGTGTTGAGGGCTGGGCATGTGTATTAGTATTTGTGGGTCAGTATTAAGATTGATGTCCATGGGGAATCCCTAGTGAAGGTGTATGTACTGGTGTGAACTGAGTATGAGTATTTTCAGGTGTGTACATTTGGGGACAAAGTTTATGCCTGTATGCCTCTGTGCAGGATGAGCAGATGTTCTGCTTGTGTGGTGTGTGAATTTGAATGTGTGTTCATCTGTGTCTTGGTGTCCATGGATGGGTGGAGAGGTTTTGTGAGTTTCAGGTGGACCTCTGTGCAGCTGTCTGCAGTTGTATAGGTGCACAGGTGTGAATGGTATAATTGTGTATGTGTCCTTGTATAGGTGCCTCATAGCATGTACAGCTACATACAGGTGAAGAGATGTAGCCATGTGGAGGCATGCTCATGTACAGGTGTGTGTCTACATTTGTGTGTATACCAATGTCCACATGTTTTTGGGTGTGTATGGGAGTGTCTGTGGGTGGGCAGGTGTGTGCGCTCAAGGGAGTCTGCAGGGATTTTTATATAGGTAATGTATGTGACTGGTACCTGTATGCATTTGTGGAGGGTGAGAGGGGACTACGTGTTTTTAGTTCTGTGCAGTTTGGGGTGCCTGGTCTGTGTGTACCAGTTTATCAGTGGGGGAGGGAGTTGACATTCCTCTGGGGCCTCTCTCATGCTGGGTGGGGATTTTGTGTCTCAGAGGGAGAACCCAGCATTAGTGGAGTCTGAGATGGCAGAACCAACAGAATCAATCCCAGAGGCCTTCAATACCATGTCACAGCTGGCCCGCAGGGTGAGTTCTTTTTTCTTCCAATGCAACCTGGGGAACCTGGCAAAGGCTGCTGTGGAGTCCTGGGAGGTGGTGCTGTGGCTCCTCCCTGACTCTCAGTCCCTCCTCCTAGGTTCAGGGGGTCGGGGCAAAAGGTTGGCTGACAATGTCATCTCTGTTTAACAAAGAAGATGAGGACAAGCTGCTGCCACCGGATCCCTCTGCTGACCAGTATGTGGGGAGGGGGGGTGTTCTGGGACGGGCCTGGGGTGTCCTTTCTATGTGGCCTGTCTGTCAATCTTTCTGACCACGGAGGGCTGGGCTGTGCCAGCCCCTTGTGTTTCCGTTGTTCTCAGCAATGAATAGGCCATAATAGCATCTCTAGGAGATTACGTTAGATCTCAGGAGAGGTATTAGGGCTCTCTCTCCCATTCCATGTGGTAGGGGGTCATCTTTCCAGTATCAGGGAACCCAGGAGAAAACCTTAGATGTTCAGAACAGAGGGTGGTCCTGATCAGTGGTTTCCAAATATTGGTTTAAACCCTCATCCTCCCAAGGAGCTTGTGACAAACACAAATTCCCAGATTCTCCAATGATTCTAATTCAGCAGGTGTGAGCTGAGTCCTGGGATCTAGATTTTCAGTAAGTTCCCTGAGGCACACTAGTTTAGGAACCACTGTCTTAACAGGTCTTTGATGCTGCGGGTTAGCGGGGCAGACCCAGGTCCTCAGTCTTCCTCCTCGCTCTATCTCTGGCACACCTTCCATCTCTGCCCCTTCCTCCAGCCCAGTCACAGCTCTCCCTTTGACACACTCCTATTCCTTTCTCCCCTAGGGCGCCCTGACCCACCCTTCTCCCTGAGCTTCTCCTCTCCTTTCCAGCTCTGGTAGGACTATTCCTCAGACCTGAGGTCCCACTTCCAAGCCGCATCACCGCTCCTGGATTGCCCTTACCCCCACATCTCCCTGCTACCTCCCAAGTCCTCTCTCTCCTAAGCCTCTAATTTAGACTTTTCTCCTTCCCTTGGGGTCTCCATCCGTCCTCCCCCGTCATTTTCCCTTCATCCCAGAATCTGATTCCAGTCCCCGCTCCACCTCTTTCTTGAGGGTTCACCCGTGGCTTCCCGCACCACCACTTCCAGAGTCTGACCCGCTTCCTCCCCGGGACCCAGACCCTTCCGGTCCGACGCCACGCCCACGCATCGTTGGCTCCGCCCCTTTCTCAGGGGTCCATCCCCAGCTTCCCAGACTTAGTGCCTTTGGCTTTCTTCACGTGGCCTCACCTCTCTCCGAGACCCTTCTCTAAATCCCTGACCCTGGCTCTCTCCCCAAGGATCCTGATCCCAGCCCTCTTCCAGCCCTCTCACCCTGTCCCGCCCCAGCCCCCTTTCCCAGTGCCTCTGATTCCTCCTCCTCTTGCGTTTATTGTTTGTTTGTTTGTTTTGTTTTTGTTATGTGGGTATTTCCCTGGCTGGGAATCGAACCCAGGCCGCAGCGTTGACAGTGCCGAAGCCTTAGCCACTACACCACCAGGGAACTCCTCCTCTTGCGTTTAGATCCTGATCTGCCCCCTGTCCCGGCCCTTCCTGTCACCAGACATCGCCCGGGCTCCCCTGGCCCCACTGTTGGTTCCTTGACCGCATCTCCTCTTTTTCGTCCTTTCCGGGGCCTCTCTGCTTGCCCCTGACCCCGTCTGTTTCTTGCAGCCCGCTGGCGGCGCCGCCCCCATCGCAGGCGGCGGCGACGGCGGAGGCGGAGCCTCGCGGGCCTGGATTCTGGGACGTGTTTGCCAGCAGGTGGCAGCAACCGCAGGCGGCCGCGGCGTCCGTGCTTCGCGGCGCCGAACCCACACTGGAACCGGACCCCGAAGCTGGGGACGAGGCCGCGGAGGAGGCCACCGAGCGCCCGGAGCCTCGGGAGGCCAACGCGGCAGCTGGCTTCAAGTGGGACTTCCTCACCCACAAACTGGCCGAGATGAGGGTGAAGGCTGTGCCCAAGAGTGACTAGCTAGACGGCGGAAGTGGGTGCCCGCTCCTCCATTCCCCCATAAAAACCCTGACCCTACTGCAGGTGTGACTGCGTGCTTTTGTCCGGACAGCAGGGAAGGCTGCTTTTGGGTGGGAAACCTCAGGGTGGGCTCCAGCTGGAGGGATCCTGCCCTCTTTCCCCCGCAAACACAGGGAGAAAATTACCAGAGACAACGTGATTATCAGGATAGACTGTATTAGATTTAGGGTACGACTTTCCAGGAAGCTGGAAAACCCCAGAGGACAGGCTCCATTGCTCTGTCCAGCTTTTTAAAATTTCAACAAACGTTGCCTGTGGCCTACTATGTGCAATGTCCCTGTACTAGTAGGTCAGAGACTAACAGAGAACTCAGACTATCTCATAAGGTGACAAATTGAGGCTCAAAAATAGGGCTGTACTTGGGAGCCCGGGGAAGATGAGGCCGATTGAGGAATTCAGGAATTACCGAGGGAGAATAAACATACACGATCTTAGAAGGATGAGTGGTGGGAGTTCCCTGATGGTGTAGTGGCTTAAGGCTTCAGCGTTGGCGCTGTCAGCGCTGCGGCCTGGGTTCGATTCCCAGTCAAGGAGCTACCCACATACCAAAAAGCAAAAAAACAAAAACAAACAAAAAAAAGAAGGATGAGTGGTGAGAAAGGGGAAGGTAGTCCAGGCAAAGGGAGGAGGACCGTGAACAAAGACTCTGAGGAAGACAGGCGACTTGTGTTTCTGAGGGAAAGGAAGGCAGTGGTAGGTGTGAAGCTGCGAGTTGCAAAATCCTTGTTGGAAGGATCTTTACTGTCCTCAATTCTGGAACCCCCGCATCTCAGCCCTTCATACCTAGTAACCAAAAGGGGGCAGTAAAGCTACAGGAATGGGGGCCTTTTAGGCGCCCGTGGACCCCAGATTTCTAGATTAGGCCCCACCCTAGAATCCCCCAAACGTGCTATTCCCGGCTTCCGGTTCTAGTTTGGACGGTCGTGGGGGTTGGTGGAGGAGGTGATCCTTACAGTGTGGGTACGTACTAATCCTAACAGTGTGGGACTGCTGTAATAGTTATAGCAGCTATCATTTATTGAACATTCCCTGTGTGTTGGGCACACTGCCATGAGCTTTACGAGCACTTCAAAAGTACTTTGATCACCGAGGGGTGCAGCTGCGGTCCTGACAGGTCAAGTGCTCTCCCAGAGTCACAGTCAGTCAGCCTGGAACTCACTCCAAAGCCCACGCAGCTCACCACGCCATTCCGTCCCTCCCCTTCCTGAACTTCAACCTCACGGTCGTTTAAATAACGTTTTGACTTTATTCAGCAGGTTCTCTGAATTCCCAGCCCAGTCTTCACTCGCCACACCCGGCCACGAGGCCACCTCCTCCGCCTCCGTCGTCTGCACCTCCGGAATAAATTTGTCCCTTACCCCCAGGGTTCACTTGGGGAAGCAGAGATAGAGGGGTGGGCTTGCCCGAAGGCACCCTGCGCGTCGGAGGCAGGGCGTCCCTGCCAGTGCCCGGATCCAGCCCCGCGCTCGCCCCCTCCCCCTCCCCCTCCCCCTCCCCCAGACTCCCCGGGAGCCCGCTCCCGAGCGGCCGCTGTCACACCTCAGACTCTCGCGGCGAGCCGCGGGCGCGCTGGCAGCCATACAACCACTGGATGACGCGCGCGTTGCGCTCCACCACCGACACCGGGGGGCGCCCGTCCCGCGCCGAGCCCGCCGCTTCCAAGCTGCCACCGCCGCCGCCGCCCGCACGGTCTGAGCACTCCGCGCCGTTATCGCTGGACGTCCAGTCGCTGGTGTTCCCCGAGCCGGGCGGCGGCGACGTTCCGGGCTGAGGGCTGGCGTCGGCGCCCCAGCTCTGCGGAGAGAAGCGTTCGGCGCCGAGCACCTCCACTAGCGCACGCTCCAGGCCGCAATAGTTGAAGAAGCGCTCCTTCTCCGACAGGGGCAGCGAGCACGTGGGGCACAGCGCCGGCTTTCCCGCCGCTTCCAGGGCATCTTGGGGCGCGGCCCAACCCCCAGGAGCCGTAGGTCGCTCCGTTGGGCCGGGGCTGCTCGAGGCGGCGTCTCGGGGGCTGCCCAGGAAGAGGCGCCGCACCAGCCCCTGGCCCTTCGCATTCTCTTTGTTCACCGAAGCTTTGCAGTCCCGCTTCTGGCGGTAGAAGATGAGGGAGTCCGGCCTCGGCAGCCGCCTGCCGCTACCCCGGCGGGCAGGCCTGGGCGTCCTGGGCGATGCGGGGGCCGCCAGCTCATTGCAGGGGTGTGGCGTGAGCGGCCCGGGGCTCCCTCGCAGAGCTGGCTCCTGGCGTCGTGCTATCACCTGGTGCGTCTTGACATATTTGGCTTTGTCAGCCTCCAGCCTCTCCACGGCGCTGGGGGTCCGTCCCCTGGACGGGGTGGAGGGAGAGGCCAGGAGCATCTTAGAGCTGGGCAGCAAAATGCCCCATAAGCCACTGAAGTAGGCAGCTAATGGAGTTGCTGAGAGCAACTGGCTGAGGTTCTCTGGGGCCTGCAGGGAAAGAGGAATGATCACAGGGGAAGTAGATGTCCCTGCCCCTCTCCTGCAGGCATTCCTGGGAGTAGGATCAGCCAGCCAGCCACCCCTTCTGCATCCAAATCAGCTGGTGCCATGCCCAGGGGGCAGAGACACAGGCTATTCCTCCCCCCACCCCCGCACACACCCCCGTTCCTCAAAGACAGTGGGCAGGGGCTCCCTGGCCACCCACAAAAACATATGCTCCTTTGAGGGCACCCCAACCTGGCCAGAGGGCCATGCCAAGCAGGCATCAACATGCAAGACACTTGGAAAAGGAAATTGGGCTGGTCCAGGCCAATTCCCGAAAGTGGCCTCTACCGGAAAAAATACCTCTTCCCAACCCAGCAACTTGGAGTTCAAGACAAGGAGGCTTCCCAGCCACAGGCTGGCTCCAGCAGGGCCCACCCTTCCCGCCCCCAGCACCAAGGTCAGGGACATAACCACAGGGTAGGAGCCTCCAGTAATTGCAGCCAACTGCCCTGCCCAGGCCCAGCAGGGCCATTGGGAAGGAGAAGGCGGTGTCCACCAGGTCCTGTCAGCCACTACCACTACCACCGCCCATTCTGTATGCCTGCCAAGGGAATCCCAGAATGCCCAAATGTAAATATCACCGCATCTACCTCTGTATTCCCATTTCATAGAAGGGGACACTGGCTCAGAGAGGAGGGGGCTTGAGCCTGTGTTACTGAGAGTTAGGGGCCTGGACTGGAACTCAGGTCTCACGCTTTACAGTCCAGAACTGGTTCAGATTGGGTCTCTCACTTGCCTATCAGAACATCCCTGTTTTGTTGTTGTTGTTGTTTTCCTTGTATTCCCACTGCTATAAAAACCAAGCAATTTCTGTGAGATGGGCCTCTTGCCTCAGTAAAAAATTTTCTTCCACCAATTCTTCCCCAAACTTACACTCCCAGAAATTTGCCCTCGGGGTCCCTGCCCACTTCTTATCCTGGGACCCCATGACCCTTCTTCACTTCCCTTCTGCAGGGGAAGGGGGCCAGGAGGGGTTGTAAATCAAGAGCTGACAGTTTCCTTGGCAGTTACAGAATGGGCCACCCACATGGCTCAGCATATCCCACCCCACTTCTACCCCTTTACTCCCCCATCCTCCATTCATCTGAGAGGGACATATCAATTCTGGGGGCTGACGGGACCTCAGGTCTGGAGACAACAAAGGAACAGAACTTATCAGGCATGGGGGGAGGGGAAGCCCTGGGGAAGGGCTATGGGACAGAGACCCTGCCAACCCCACTCACCCCAGCACAACCTGTTGGGCTTTACAGTAGCTCACTGACATCCATCTAGTGTCTAGTAAGTCAGTCCGTAGGTTATTGGTGACTGGAAACCCAGGCAGCAAGGGTTTCCAGTCATCAGTGACAGTGTCCTCTTTCCTGGCTTCCAGGGACTAAACCAGGCAATGGGTCAGGTTCCAAGGTCCCAGGAGGGCACTATGCTTGTCTCACCTCATCAGTACCCTCATGTCCCTTCCTCCCCTCCTCCTCTTCCCAGCCCCAAGTGGGAGGCTATAAAAAGTTCCTAAACATAGGGACCAAAATAGTCTGCAGTCCACTGTCTCTTCCCTGCCTTCTGCCTTGGGCTTGATGCCCAACTACAAATGTTCCATCCTATATGCCTGGCAGACATCCTTGTGCCCTCTATCCCTTTGCCCACCTTCTCCCAATCCTGGGGTTAGTGGTCTGAACTTTGCCCAAGGCTTAGCTCTGGACTCAGGCTGGGGGACACAAGCTGGGGGACTGTGCTCACTGGCTTGATGCCCCCCTCCCTGCCCTTGGGTCCCTGGGTGCCCTCCCACCCCAGCCCTGGGCTCAGGATGCACTCACCTCTGTGTGGGGAGTCTAAATGTAGGGGTCCCTGGGCAGGGCCAGACTGAGGGCAGGAGGGACAGCAGGGACTAGAAGTAACTTTGGTGGCAGCCAAACCTCACTCTCCACAGGAAAAGCTGGAGAGAGCCTCCACCCCCCAGATTAACCCTTGTCTTCCTGTTTGGGAGCCCTGCCTCCGTTAACTCCTTCTTGGTCACAGTCTCAGTGTTGGAGAGGACGTATGGACCAGGCCCAGCTCCTTTATTTTACAGATGGTCACACAGGCCTTGACAGGTTCAGTGATTTACACAGAGGCACAGTGAGCTTGGGGCACAGCCAGGACCCCAAACAAGGTCTCCTGATTCCCAGGCTTCCTCAAGAGGCTTGGGGAGGGGACACACTACTCACGTGGGGTCAGCCCCCTTTGCTGGGCCTTGGCAAGTCCTCTTGGTTAGAATGGGAAGACAGGGCAGGGTTCTAGTTGCCTGTGCCTTTTTGCCTCCATAGCAGGCTTAGACCTGTCCTGGTTCCTGTGTGTGGATGATGTCAAGCCTGCTCTCCTTAAGGGTGAGGCCAGGAATCCACAGCCTAAGGTTGGGGACAATGGTGCTGCAGATGTTCAGGGTGAGCCTGTTCTAGCAAGTCTTGGCGTGAAGGTCACCTGGGAGCCCAGTGGAGGGGCCTCTGCCCATGGTCCTCTGATGGCAAATGGGATTGACTGGGAAGAGGATGATGAAGTGATGATTCTGGGGCCAAGCCTGGGTCCTCTGGTCCCCTTCCTCCTCTGCCCCAACTTGGGGACTTTTAAAGCTGGCACAGTTTCTTATCTGGCACCTCGTGTCTCAAAGGGGGGCCCTGTCCCCATAGTGCTGGTACCAGGAGAACTCCTCCCCTCTCCCCAGCAAGTAAACTTGCAGCATTCAGAGCTCAAAGACCAATTTCCCTGTTAAAGGATCCCTCCCCACCTCTAGCTGGCCACTTTCCACAAGGCCCTTTCCCACCCTTCTAGCACTTTTTAACATTTGCAAAGCATATTCACACCTGTGCTCTCTGATGTCCTTTGTCCCTCCTAAGGACCCTACACAGGGGGCCCAGAAGGGGTGACCAGCCTACCTGAGGGGTAAGAAAACAGGATCTAGTAGGGGAGAAAGTTGCCCAAGCCCAATCTCAAGTCCATTCTTTCCACTGCACCCTCTGCCTGTCAAGTAAGGTAATGAGTCTGAAAACCAGAAGGCCTACCTCTTGGTATGAGATTTTTATTACCTAGTCAAAGGGATGATGATGATGATTTTGTCCACGACTTTGTCCATGATTTTGTCCAAGTTTCATATTGGGTTGTTACAGCATTTTACAAAATGCTTTTATATACATTTATCACAATTCATCCCCAGGACAAATTTTGGGGGATAGGTTTTATTTTCCCCACTTGACAGCAGGAGAAACTGAGGCTCTTATAGGTGAAATGACTGGTTCAAGCTCACATGATTAGGGATAATGGCTCACTGTTACTGACTGAGAGATTAATATGTGCTTGGCATTGTCCTGAGGACCTTACACAATGATGGACACATTTAATCCTGCAAACAATGCAATGAAATGAGTACTTTCATGCTCGTAATTTTATAGGTGAAGGTTGGGGATGCAGGTTAGCAGCACTGAGGTCTGGCCACGAAGGGGTTAAGCATGGAGGCTGGGCAGGGCCCGGCTGGGATGCTGTCAATGGCAGGAAACCTGGACTTTGATGGAGGGGGAGGATGGGGCTGTTGTGTCTGACTCCTGCTACAACCCCCATCCCTTCGGTCTTAAAGGAGCATCCGGGTTGGGTGGAAGGGCAGAGGGGGCCCACTTTTCAGCAGTTTTCTAGGGAACCAAAGACAGATGCTGGGCTACAGAAAGGGAATGCAGGTGCTGCCCTGGGGCTGTTCCTGGTCTGATGAGGGTGACCAGAAGTGACCCTGCCTCCCTGCCGGAGTGCTCAGTCAGAGTGGGAAGACAATGTCCCAGCCCTGGGGATCCCCTGTTAGAGAGAGAAGACACAGCTCTGCCTTCAGGAGTCTGAGGTGGGGGTGATCAAGGAGCCTTGCTCTCAGGAGCCAGTTTGAGGGGTGACAGTACCCTGTCCCAGGATGCTAATGGACACGGACACTCTACTGTCCTGGCAGAGCAGGGTCACGAGGAGAGGTCAGAGTGGATTGGCTTTCTGGGTGAGAGAGCCCTGAAGGAGTGGGAGGGACATGGGGGACGGTTTACTGGTGTGGAGTCACAGCTGCCTGCCCTGCCTACCTCTTGGCTGTACTTGCTGGGAATCGGCTCATCTGGTCATGGGTCCCGGGGAGAGCCTTAAAGTTGCTCCTTCCAGCCCCAGAGCCAGAACCTCAGACAAGAGGGAAGGCCGAGTCTAAGCGGTGTTTCCTTCCTATTTCCGAGCTTATTCCCGAATCATCTTGAGGATCGATGGGAATGGACCTGAGTCAGAACTGGCTCCTTCCCAGCAGGGGTGATGGGAGGATGGGGGGTCAGTTCTGGTCAGTGTCAGGAATAATGAGATGGATGGGGGGTGGTTCAGATCCAGCCTCAAACCCCAGACCCACATTGTCACAGAGGAGAAACATGTCACCTTCCTCACCAGCCAGCTACAGACCTCTGGTCATAGTCATCCACACCTCTGCCTGCTGTTGATGCTAATCCTTGTTTACCACTCACTGGCTGTGTGGCCTTGAGCAAGAACTTAACCTCTCTGAGTTTCCTTCTGTGTAATATGAAAATGATAAGACCCAGTTCTGGTGTGGCACAAAGACGTGGTGGCTGAGAAGGCACCTGGTACCTCAAGGTGCTCTTAAATGTTGGACAAATCTACCTCTTAGCTCTTGCCCCCCACCAACACCTTCCTGACACCTCTGGCCTAAATCTTTTTTTATTTCTTCTATTCCCACAGTCTCACTCCCAGCTGCTGTCAACAAATCATTCCGAACACCGCTCTGGGCTATGGGGTCAGCAGATGGGTCAGACATGGCTTTTGCTCCTAGGGAGCACAGCCTGGGGGTGCAGTGGGGGTGGGGCAGAGGCACGAAGGACTGATCACAGCTCAAGTGAGGGCAGCGCTGCTGTGACAGAGATGAACAAAGCCAGAGACGTGGCAGGAGTGGCATTTGTTCTGGCTAGACTGAGGTGGGAGGCTTTCCAAGAGGAGAGGGTATCTGGACCTGGAAGGGATATCTGATGGGGGTGGCATGGGTGGTGGGGGGTTGGGAGGTTGGAGGTGGTAGTGGGGTGAGGGGGAAGGATGA
>PVJL010009018.1:0-60983 GCA_004026885.1 Lyroderma lyra | reverse complement strand
GCGCTAGTTTTTCTTTTATCACATACCACATACACCCCCACACTCACACACACACACTCACACAAACCACATACACCCCCACACTCACTCACACAAACATACCACATACACCCCCACACTCACACACACACACACTCACACACACCACATACATCCCCACACTCACTCACACACACACACACACACCACATACACCCCCACACTCACACACTCACACACACCACATCTGCCCCTCCCCCCCACACACGCACACAGAGGACACCCCATCTGGCCCTCCAGCTCTTGCAGCAGTCACCTTCCTCTGGTCCTAGTCCATGCCAAGGGACACCCCCCTCTCTCCTGGACCCCTCCTCCTGCACCCCCAGAACCCAGTTCTGGGGACCTCTCACCTTCCCTCTCACGGTCTGGACCACCTGCCTCGGGGCCTGCAAACCCCTGCTGCGCTGCTTCCTCTGCCTGGAGGGGGACCCCAGCACCCCACCCCCCACATCTGGGCAGAATCAAGGTGATACTCTGGGTTTCCAGAGAACTCAGTTTATTTGGAATGTTAGCTGCTCAGGCATCACCAGCTCTGTGCCTACATCTGTAAAGTGGACCTGTGACACAGGAGTGCCTTGCAGGTCCCGTAAGGAGGGGATGCCAGAGAACAGACAAGGTAAAGGCCGCTGGGCGCGAGGGTCCCCAGGGTGCACTGGGCTTCTGTAACAGTGGCTGCCCCTGGGGACCGGCCGCGGGGAGCTGGGAGGTGCCCCCTTCTGCAGCCCAGCTTTCCGGACTATTTGGATTTGTGGTGTTGTCTCTCTTCTCTCTCTCATTTTTAGCCAAGAGCAGGTGATGGTTTTACACTAAGACGACGACGCTTTTAATTTTTATTTTTTAATAATGTTCTTTTTTTTTTTTTTTCTTTTTGGTATGTGGGTAGCTCCCTGGCTGGGAATCGAACCCAGGCCTCAGCACTGACAGCGCCAGCGCCGAAGCCTTAAGCCACTACACCACCAGGGAACTCCCCGACGACGCTTTTTAAAGTGGCCGCTACACGAACAAGAACGATGCAGGTGCACTGCCTACGGGCCGCGTGCTCAACGGCGCTCCAAACCCGTGTCTAAACCTCAGCCTGACGCCCAGGACCTGTCCTCCCCAGTTTTGTCCCTGTACCCGGCCATGGCGGTCGCCTCCTTCATGCTGCTCAAGCCAGAAACCCTGGGGTCATCCTGTGGCTTCTCCTTCAGCCCTTGCGTTCAACCCACAGTGGATCCTGTTGGCTCCGCTTCCAAAAGGTACCCTGAAGCCAACGAGTGGTCACCCCCACGTCTCCCATGCGCTCCCGGCCACCTCTCTCATGGGGACGAAAGCAACACATTCTTATTCTCTGATCCCCATCCCATGCTCCAAAGTCCTACTAATGCCCCACTAAGAAGCCCCGCCCCACACAGAAGCCCCGCCCCGCGCGCCTGGCCCATCCCCTCCCCGCCCTCACCCTGCCCCAGCCACGCCCACCTCCTTGATGCAAACACACAGGCATGCTCCCACTCAGGCCTCTGTATCCCCCTTTCCTCAGCCCGGAATTCCCCCTCCAGATAGCCCCTGCTCCCTCCCCCCTCGGGTGACGGCTCACTGTCACCTCCTCCGCTGGGTGAGGCCCTCCTCCCCCGCTGGGTGAGGCCCTCCTCCCCAACACTTCCTCACCCCGTCTCACCTTTGCTTTCTCTGGGGCTCTGGCCACCACCTGACAGACCCCTTAGCAATGCCCAGCGGAGGAGGCACTGAACCAATTCATGTTTACTGACTCAGAAGCACCCCCCGCACGTTCCTGAAAGAGAACAGCACTGGCCGAAGAGCAGAGAGCCCGCCTGTGTCTGCTGAAATTCTCTGTAACAATCTCCATGGGACATAGTCTCAGGCCCCAGGAGGAAACCGCGCCCACCCGTCCCCAGAGGTTGTGCCTGGGCGCTTGGGTTCAAGGTCGTCAAATTGCTTGCCATGAACATGCATGACGACTTCTACAATCAGAAATAACGGCAACGCATTTGGAAGAAAGCAAAGAGAAACGGGCGCCCACGCTGGCTGTAGAAGGACCCACGCGCAAAAGTCTCCTGGGAGGGTCCCGGCCCGGCCACTGCTGAGGTTTGCAGCTTTCCGGTGGAATGGGCGGTTTTCTGATCCCGTCGGGGAGGGGAGGCGGAGGGCCTCTCCACACCCCGGACCCCACGGCCCCTCCCACAGCCACACGGAGCGCACAGACCACGAGGGGAGCGCTGCCAGAGACCGCCGCTTCTCACCGCTCTTGGCGTGCTCGCGGAGGAAGCAGGGGGCTGGCAGGACCCTCTGCTGTGGTCATGTAACGCGACAAGGCTTTGATTCCAGAAATGGCGTCAGGCCAGCTGAGCATGTCAAACCAGGCTGCCACTGGGAACCGGGGAGCATGGCAGCTCTGTCCCCCCCACCCCAACTGCTGCACGCCAAATTCAACTGTTTCCACTCTTAGGCAAGCAAAGAACTAAAATAGAATTTTTATAAAAAGGGTTGTGGACATCCAAAAGGCAGCTGTCTGCTCCTGCAGGTCTAGTCAGCAACCCACACCGGGGACCTGTGTCGCTGCAGAGTGGTCCCCTGGGAAGCCTATGGAGGTCTGGGAGATGCCATATGGACTGAAGATGCCCTCGGGCCCGGGGACAAGGCTTTCGTGGCAGTGACACCATTCATGACACTTACACCATTGTCCTATTGCTGTCCTTGGGTCATCTGACTGACCCAACAATGCCTAGAGTTCAACAAGGGAGCTGTCGCCCCCTTTTACCGATGAGGAGGCTGAGGCAAGACCATGATGCATTGGGAGGGTCCAAGGGCCCCTCAGGGGAAGGCCCATTCCTCTGTTTGGGCCGATTCAAGTGCAGGGAGCCCTTTCTGAGCCCTCACTGCGCCCGCCCCAGGACTGCTCTCAGTGAACGTCCATGGCTGACTTCACAGGCTGTCCCTCCAGGAGGAGTCCAAGGCTGAAGGGAAGCACGCTGTCCCTCTTTGCCTCTGCAGTGGCCACCTGCAGCATCCATTCCTCCTTGGCCTGGTGCCATGCTGACTCTCCTTGGAGAGCTGCCCTCCATGAGTTTGCCAGAATTCACAAAGAAAAACGCAGGACACTCAGTTAAATATGAATCTCAGATTCGATCAGTGTTTAGCATAACCAAGTGCCATGCGGTATTTGGAATATTCTTATACAGAAAGTCGTGGCTTGTTTACTTGCAATCCAAATTTAACTGGGCTTCCTGTCTTTTATCTGGAAACCCTACTCCTCCACCACGTTCCTCCATGAGGTACATACAGACAGGGCTAATTTCTCCCCCTAACCAAAAGCGTGGACACATGTCCCAGGCCTGACCAATGAGAGCTCTGCACATCACTGACCACAGGGATTGATTAAGACTGGGCTCGTGACCCAAGCTGGGACAAAGAGATACAACTCCAGGACTTCTTCTGATGACACTAAGGAGGACATTTTACCTCTTCACAGGGACATTGTGTCTAAGAAAAAAGCCAATACAAAAGAAAACAGACCCAGGAGAGGAAGCAACAGAAAATGGGTTCGGACAACAGTGTCTGGGCACCTGAATCAAACTATGCCTGAAGCCAGTGCTGTCCCTAGACTTTGTAATTACACAACCCGCTAAATTGTCCCTATATTGCTTAAGCCAGTTTGGGGTGTTTTCTGTCATGGACCACCGAATGTGTCCTGTTCAGTCCAGCCCCCACTCCCTGTACCCACCCCTGGCACACTGCTGGACACCTACCCAGTCCATGCTCAGAGACACATGCCTGCAACTTCATACTGTGCTGTGGGAGGTAGCGTGGGGTAATGGGGACATCTGGGTTTGGAAGTCACCTAGGCTCTTTCCCATCTGGCTGTGTCCCATCCTCATTCCTGGGCCTTGCATACCTCACTCAAGTCTCTCTGAGCCTCAGTTTCCCCATGTGTAAAACGAGGACACTAGTACCTGTGTCTGGGCTGCCCGGGGCACCTTTGGGGTGGACCCAGGCCAGGACCCAGGCCCTGGGGCCAATGTGGGCAGGCCTGGGCTGGATGTCCATTCCAGCCTGCAGCCCTGGCTCCTGCTCAGAACACAGGCCCGGTGTCCCCCCGCAGCCTCGGCCAGCTCTGCCCCCAGCAGCAGCCAAGCCCCTGCCCAGAATGCCAATGGGGCAGGTGCAAAGAACCCCTTGGCCCTGAGACCGAGGCCGCGATGTCCCCCACACAGCCCAGGTGGTTCCACGCACGAGCAGAAGTGGGCCCCGGCCCACACAGCTCTCCTGGTCTACCAAGGACAGCCTCGCCGCCGGATGTCTGGGTTCAGCCAAGGCTCCCGACCTGCGGTCAGCTACTGGAGGACACTCTGTCACAATCCAGGTGGCACACCACTCCTCTTTATTTCCAGGCTCCCTCCCCGGCTCTGCAGCCCTCTGTGGCCAACTCCAGTCCCTCTGTAATCTTGCCCCACCTTCCCAGTGCTGCTCACTGGAGACAAGTGGCCATGGTGGCAAAAAGAAAACAAAAGAGGTGCTCGCCTGGGAGCCTGCTATTATGCCTCTGTTTCCCCATTTAGAAAAAGGGAAGAGGCAGGGCAAGAAGGTATTTCCAAAGTTTTCCTGCTACAACAGTCCCTGGTTCCACGGGCTCGTGACGGGGCCGATTCCGCCAGGCCCAGCCTCCGCCCTGGCTCTGTTGTCCCCGGGCCCCCCGCTCGCACCCCGGAGGGCCACACCCACCCACAGAACCACTGGTCAGTCTCTCAGGCCCGCCTGTCTCAGGAGCAAACATGCTGCTGGGAGAGGACAGGTGACCTCCCACCCAGCTTCTGCACCCGTCCTGCTCTTCGCTCTGCCAGCCCCGGCGTCCTGCCCCCAGGTGCTGCAGTGACCACAGACAGCGAAACCTGCAGCTCACAGACTGCAAACCCACAAACCTACACCTGCCCCGAATGGACGGCAAACACGAATCTGCATAAAACACCCCAGCAAGGACCCCAACGGCCTCCGCCTCACAACGCGCCCCTCCAAAAACAATCACCATCAGGTTCGTTTCACGTAGGTTGAGTCCTAATGGCCTCGAGCTCGTACTGGTGCCACGAGGAGGGGTTACGGTGTTTGAGGACGTGTGACCACAGAAATCCTCCCGAGGGACTCAGACCGGCCGAGGCTCCACGTGGGAACTGACCACGCTGGGCCTGGGATGCCTGTCTGGAACCTGAAGGGAGTGACAGCGCTGATGGCAGGGACACACTCAGTTCCGGGCACGTCTGCGCCCCGCGTCTGATACGCACGCACCCCTCCCGGTACAAAGCAGGGAGAGCCCACTGGGCACGTCGTTAAATAGAAAAGACTCGATGAAATACTGCCCCCAAGGGCTGGCACATCTGGGGCACACGAAGTCTCTCAATAAATGGTGGCTGCTCCCACGGCCACCATTCCTCCCATGTTACAGATTCAAACCGGGGAGAAGAGAACATGATCGCAGCACGGCCCAGAGGGCTGAGGCACCGAGGCCTGCGGCCGAGGGCAGCGCCGGGGGAGGGGAAGGCCCTGCCCGGGGCAGAGCTTGGCGGCTGGGTCCTGGGCAGTGCATCCTCGGGAGAGCCGGCTCCACAGGCCTCAGAAGTCAGGCCAGCTTTCAGTTCCCGGCACTCCGGCCCCAAGTCCCCACTCGGGCCTGCTGCCCAGGGCACGCGGGTTCTTCCAGGGCCGGGGGTGTGCTTCCAAAGCAGCTTCATCTCCGACGCGAGCCCAGAACAGCTTGGCCAGCAGGGACTGCACGTCCATGAGGCTGACAGAGCCCAGCTGCTGGGACATCTTCCCCCGCACCCCCACCAAGGTCCCGGCCAGCTCCTGAGCAGATGCACCCCAGACTGCCAGTGTCCCCAGTCCCGTCCTACCTGCATATTTGGCACCAATGCCAGTGAGGGACTTTGGCCACTCCTCTTGGGATCCTCAGTGCCCAAATGGTCAAAATCTGAATCTAATGACAGGTTTCCCCATCCTGGAACAAAATCCTACAAGAGGCCAAGTTTGGGGGGGGCGGGGAGGAAAAAAATGAACCCTCTCTGTTCTCCAGAACAGCACATCCCAGATTGAGCAGCACCCGTGACTCTTCAGGGGCCAGGAAAACCGTCACCACTGGGCCCCACACAGTTCCCTCCGTCAGGAGGCTCGGAGTGGCCCGCCCGTGAGCACCCAGGCTCCCGTCTGCACCCCTTGGGCTGGGTGTCTGGGACTTGTTACCATCTACAGACGAGAGCCCAGAGCCCTTAGCGGGGGCACTGGGCTGCAGGATGCGGGCTGCAGTGTCACGAGGCCCCTGCTGTCCATAGTCAGGGACACATGGGCTCAGTGGGACCACCTTCATTCATGGAGGCCAAGGAAGAGAAACGAATCAGCCCCAGCAGCTACCAATTACCATGTGTCTGTGACCCAGGGCCACTTGCAAGTTGGCTGAGGAGCATAACAAGGGTGGACACTTAACAAGCGCTTACTCTGTGTCCCGTGCTTTACCTTTATCTTCTTTAAATACCCCTGCCACCGCCCCCCCCCAATGGCTCTATGCCCATTTCACAGATGAGCAAACAGGCCCAGGCTGAATAACGATGCAAGTCCCACATCTGCAAAGTGGCAGTGCCAGGGCCCGTGGGCGGGGAAAGGACGCCTCGGCCCTCCCGTGGCAGGCTGACGGCATCAATGGCCCCGATCTGTCCGCACGCCTTGGTGGTGCCCTTCCACAGGGACGCTGGGCTTAGCCATGTGACTTGCTCTGGCCAATGGGATAAGAACACACACTTGCTAAGCCACCTGGGCTTTCCACGTCCTCTCTGATGCTCGTCACTGTGCTGAGAAATGACTGCGCCGAAGGAACCTGCAACACGTACCCGTGAAGGAGTCAGCTTGCCCCTGCCAATTCTTTTCTAGACCGGGCAGCTGCCAGTCTACCTGCCAACTGTCCTCAGAAGCATGAGCAAGCCCAACCCAGCCCCAGCCACGCAGGCCCAGATCAGTAGAACAGCTCAACCCCAGTGTGCAGCTGGGGGAGGCGTAACTAATGGTTGTGTCAGGTCACTAAGTCCCAGGGTGGTTACACAGCCAACAGCTAACTAGATACAAATTTACCTATATAATACAGTTACATACGTGTACACACACACACACACACACACACACACACACAGACTCTCCTCCGCAGTAGAAAAACCCCGCTGAGATTAACGGGGTAAATAGTGATTCTATTCTCAATGGGAAACACACTTAAATCAACGGGTTTGCTTTACGTGAGGGACTGCCAGTGTGTTTTTGTGTTTACATCAGGCTTTGAATCCTAGAACTCTTGATAACACCCAGGAAGGGAGCAAGCCACATCTGGAGTCATAACCCTCGTCACTATGTCACCCCTGTGCACTGTGTCCCTTAGTTGCAACCACTTATTGCTCTGCCCTTGCTCTCTCCTATGTGTGTGCTCTACCACGTGTCAGGGGACACGGTGACCTTTCTTCCATGCACGCTGACGTTCGGCTACTCTTCTGTTTTGGTTACCTCCTGCTGGGTAACAAACTGGCCCCAGACTCAGTGGCTTAAAGCCCCCACTTCGTTACCTCTGCTGAGGCCGTGGGGTGACTGGCTCGGCCGGGCAGCTCTGCGGATTGCACTGGAGTCTCTGCGGCTGCCGTCATGGGCCACGCTGGGCCGGCACGTGGCAGGCATGGCTGGAAGGTCAGGGTCCACGGGGTCCCGCCTCACTCCGTTCTGTCTCAGAGCCTCATCCTCCCTGCAACCTCACCACGTGGTTTCTCCAGCCAAGTCGCCAGACTTCTCATGTGGCAGCTCGGGGCTCTCAAAAGCACAGAAGCAGAAGCTGCCAGACCTTCTTAGGGGTTCTTTCCAGAGCCTTCTATTGGGCAAAGCAGTTATGGGACCTGCCTAGATTCCAGGTAGGGAATAAACTCAACCTCCCAGTGGGAGGGTGACAATTCACAGTCACCTCTTACCTCCCACAGGCAGCCCACTCAGCCCAACACCCAGGTCAGTGACAGCACACATCCCAAAGTGGGGCAGCGGGCCATTTACACCTTGACCTGCCCTTGGCAATGGGCCAGGATTGGTCAGCAAATGTGTATCCCCACCAGAACCACCGACAGCTCTGGGGTGAACACCACGGTGAAGGTAGCAGGCCTTGGACCCCAAAACTCCAGATGAGTCATCAGAGGCTGCTGAGATCCCATCCAGAATGAACCTGTGTGATTACCATGAATGGCCCTGCTTCCATCCCTGCCCCTACACAGGGACGTCTGGAAGGTGTGAGGCCACCGCATTCTCTGCAAAGACTTCAGTCTGGAAATGGCCACCTGCAAGATCTAGCCTCCCTCCGGCCCCGGGAGGTGGCAGGTCTCTCCCAGCACAGAGAAGAATCTCATCTTGGCGAGAGTGCTAGGCAGAGGCCCGGGGGACCGCTGGAGGGAGGGCAGCCCTGGGAGGGCCCTTAATTGTTTAACTAAAATCACATTCGAGGCATAATTAGCAGACAGCTCCAAATTCATGATCTGAGGCCCATCGGCTCTAATGGACTAATTAGCTGAGACATCCTTGGGCGGGCAATGCACCCTGGTCTTCTCAGAAACATCCCAGGAGCTCAGTGGATCAAGGCTGGCATCTGGTCCGGGTGCTGCCTGACTATGGCTGGGCAAAGAGACAAGTGCAATACGGAGCAAGAAATACACCTTACAGCTCACACAGCTCAGGGAACCCAACCAGGCACACACAGTTCCGCCCGCCCCAGATGCCACTCCTCGAGCTCCGAGGCTCACAGCAACTGAGGGGGGTTGCACCAGCTCTGCAGAAGCCCACAAAGTACCCAGAGCCACACACCAACCACAGAGCACAGGCACGGGCCGTCCAGCCAGCTCTCTAAGCCTGGGGGCCCCACACAGCCAGGAGAACTCAGAATCTCAGTGAAGAGCTGGCAGAAGATGAAACCTTCACAAAGGCAGAATCTGCATCTCTCAAGGCCCTCGAGGTATCCGGCATGACAGCAGGGACACACTAGGAATGCAGTACACCTGCTGAGTGAATGCAGGAGACAGCACCCGAGACGGAGAGAGCATTCAACCATCCAGCTCTGTGTCCAGGGGGCATCATGACCAGAGATGTCGCTGGTCACCAAACCAAAGGAACACTGAGCTATGTAAAAACCCTGTCTTCGAGATTCACAATGCACCTTAGCACAATAAAGGCCCCGAGCAGTCCTGCTGTAAAGACACCTGTCTAATTGGTTCTATCATTTCCTAAACTTATTTGAGCACAGAATTGTTTTCCCCCAGGATTCCTAGTGGGACACTCTTATTTGAAAAACACTGTCCTACGGAAGCACTAACTACGTCGGCACAGGGCAGAGGTCACAAACTACCACCCTATAGGAACTAGATTATTTAAACGAGGAAAGTGGGCCAGGTCTACTATTGGCACAGGAAGCACAGAAACCCTCAAATCCGTGAAGAAACTGGTCTCTCATTTGTCTTAAAGCAAGGAACCGTCGTGGCTCATCTTTTCCCCACACCTTTCACAGGTTTTTTTTTCCTATAAGAGAAATAGAAATATTTACTTAAGAGGAATAATGATGAAAGGCCACAGAGCGGGTAGCAGGGTTGAGGGTGCACTGCAGGCCTCTTGGGGGACAAACACCTTGTCCGAAGGCATAGCCACACTCAGCTCTGCTGAACGCTGCCCGGCTGAGAAGTCGGTACCAGAGTTACCAGCTTTCCTGTTCTTAACAAGAAGCCAGAACTACGGACTTCTAAGCTAAGATTCCCCCATTCATAATTGTTGGTTCAATTTTTTTTTAATTGAGTGGGTCAAATAAAGCAGTCCTGGGGGCTGGATTCAAGCTACTAAACTGCAATCTCCCCCGAAAGGAAGAGAGTAAAATGCTCACTAACCTGTTTCCCAAGCTTGTCTGGCCAGGGAGCCCTTGGGACACAGAGCTGGCGGGTTTAGTGCTCTCGCTGTCTCTTGCATGCACTCAGCACGTGCACTGCATTTGTGCACGTACCTGTTCCCACGCCAGGTGCATCGAGGGCCTCCCAAAGAGGCAGGCTTTGCTAAGGTCCCCCCCCAAGCACTGGGCCCTCTATGGTGACTCACCCTGGCATGTGCCAGAAGGAGTGAGCTATGAGCCCGCAGTGGGAGCCCAGAGTGGCTAGGCCATCAAGTGTTAGGTCATAGTGTCATAACACTAAGGTCCTTTACAGAAAAGGGCTCTGTTCTCATACCAAAAGTAAAAACAAAAACCCACCTGGAAAGACCTACAAAGGAAGGCACAGCCCCCAGGACAGACAGCATGCCTGTGAGTAGCAGGTTAGACTAGAAGAGTATGAGTTCCAGGACGGGCTCGTTAGGTCTTCATGGACAGTCAGGGCTTGCTTTGATGTTTATTTATTTTTACAGATGAAGACCATAGTTGATGCAAAGTGACTTCTCCAGAGGGACATGACATCACCTGCATTCGCAGAGACCAAAGCAGCCCGAGGAGAGGAGGCGTCACAAAAGCAGTGACGCAGACACAGCCCAGGGCTGCAGCCAGGCTGGTTCCCAAGCTGCCTGGAGGACCACAGGCCTTCAGGAGGCCTCCTGGCCATTCCAGAGCTACCCAAGGGACGTTTCTCAGAATAGATGGACAGCCACAGCAGTGAGAGGAATGCACACAATGTGGGCTTCCCAATGGAACCTGGGTGTCAGTCTCTCAGCAAAGCACTAGCAGCCCCCAAGGGGCAATACCCCTTACATGCAAAAGGAAGCAGAAGCTTCTGGAACATGGAGCTAGACATGGCCAGGAGAGGAAGTTAGCAGAAAAGGAGGCCCAGACACCAACAACCCCTGCAAAGAGCACAAGGACTCAACTGGGGCTGGGGCAGAGTTAGATACCTGCAACCAAAGATACACGCTCCCCCTTCCGCAGAGTTGTTTGTCACAGGGAGGTGGCTGCGCAGACGGGACTACATTTCCCAGCACCCCTTGCATCATGGGGCCATGTGATCACATGCTATGTGCCATCTCACAGCCAGAGATCTTAAGAAGTGGGTAGAGTTTTCCTACTTCTCTCTTTCCCCTTTTGCTAGCTGGAAGCTGAGAACTCAGAAGCCCTGATAGATGAATGAGCCATAAAATGGAAGGAGCCTGGGCCACTAAATCACCCCATGGGTTAGAGGCACCTTCTAACTAAGATACCTGTTTTAGATTGATACGAGAGTGATACAAAAAATTCTAGTGTGCTAAGCCACTATCACATCAAGGTTACAACTACAGTTACCCAGTATAAATGAGAGAAGAAAGAAAAATGGGTCCAGAAAGCAAATCCTCAACAGGGTGAACAGCTCAAGGCAAAAGCAATGTAGGAAAAACTCATCTCGCTAAATCAGATCAGGGGCCACCTCCTACAGGCAGCCCACCTGAAAGCCCCCAGATAGACGTCAACTGTAAGACCCCTGGGTACCACCTTGATCAAGATTAAGTCAGGAGAAGTTGTTTTGGAAAACTTGAAGTTACTTACTGAATGTATTCTGCCCATCCACCTAACGACCTGCTGGGAGGGGTGAGGGCCGTCGGCCTACAGAGTCGCATCTTTGAACAAAAGGCCGGAATGAGCCAAGAAGCTGGCAACCCATCTCAGGAACTGAGAATCTTCCAGGAGCCAGAAGTGTGCTCAGAGGGCCCTGCAGCCATGTGGGACCCACAGCCCCCACAGCCAGTTTCTCCATCTTGGCTCTACTGATGAGGGGGACTGTCCTGTGAGCCGTAGGATATTTAGCAGCACCCCTGACCTCTACCCCCAGATAACAGCAGCGGCCCCCCAAGCTGTGAGAGCCCAGAATGCCTGCAGACACTGACCAACGCACCCTGTTCCCTGCTCTAAAGGGTGCAACCGACGGTAGCTACGCCGAAATTTAGGCCTGCTGTTTTCGTATCTCCCGTCTCTCACATCTGGATTTTCTAGGTAAAATGCCCAATTTTTAAATGTTGGCAACTAATTAATTTAAAAAGGTTTGTTTGTTTGTTTTAATGCTGGAAGAATCAAAACCACGTGTGCAGGGCACCAGCTGAGCCACTGCTACCAGAGAAAGGACGTAACACCCTTCCCAGCGCTGCAGGTCCTGAGCTCCCCAAAGGCCGAACTCGTCCCCACAGCCCTGGGAAGGAGCCCCCAGACCACAAAGGCACAGACAGGCAGGGAAGTCACGTCAGTTCTCTCGGAACACTGTCACATCACTGGCCTTTCAAAGGCTTCCTCTCCAGGAACTCGGGTTGGCCAGTTCACCCCCAGAAGTCCATCCCCCCGTCTCCGCCCCCACTCAGCCCCATCTCCCCCAAACACAATTCCCCATGAGGCCCAGGCCCTGAGGTCCCGGCCTGCGACGCAGACACTTGTGAGTGAACCGCCAGCCTACCTGCCCGCCTCTGGGCACGGCTGAATCTTTCAGAGCCAACACTGCCCCCAGGACGGGTCTTCGAGCCCCTAGTTAAAGAACTTGTTCTGAGCAAGTTTCCTTTACTTGGAGCAAAAATCTGGGTTACTGGGGGAGGGCAGTGGAGAATCTAATAAATCTCAGAATATACTTCTTGGCTAAAGGGGGAAAAAAACCTACTTACTGGTATCATGAAACAACTTTCCAGGCCTCTCTGAAGAGAGCGGGTTCAGAAGTTACTATTGTGTTCAAGCTGTATTAAATCAAGCTGTGAGCAGCACAGGGTTATGCTTTTAAAGAATGCCCTGAGCCAATTCTGATGTTTAAAGGGAAAAGGAAAAGTTTCCAAGCCTTCCATAAATTCCGACGAGAGGAAGTTTCAGACTTGGGTGTTCACAGTCCGTGGCCCCCACATGGAAACAGCTTGGTTTCATGTATTTGGTTTTACTGTTCAAACTTGAGGGGTCTTTTAACTTTTTATTTTTACAGGGCTCAGAAGAAAAGGGACAGGGAGCCATTTGCTCACCGAGTGCCAAAGAAAACCCCGGCGCCTCCATCACAGGGCCTCTGCCCGAGGCGGCAGGAGGCGGGCTGTGGGGCGGGGACCCCCTGGCTGCTGGCACACCCCAAGCACAGGTCCTCCTGCCCGCTGGAGGCCGGGCCCGCAGGGCCAGCGGCTAATTAACTCCGGCAGGATCAACTCAGGCCAGAGCGTGTGAGCGGAGGGCGGGCAGGACCGTCATCTGGCTGTGGCCAGGCTCCGGCCGCCAGCAGCAGGAGGAACAAAATGGAGACTTTCCAAAAACAAGACGAGGCCCGGCCAAGGGCCGAGGAAGCCTAAATTTAGTCCCAGGGGAAGACGGCTGTGTCGGCTCAGTCAGAGCACCAGGGAGGCCCAGCATCCCTTGGAAATGTCAACCAAACCAAACAGGCCTCCCAGGACACCTCAGCCCCGAGCCCTGACTTCAAGGAGCTCGCCCTCCATTCAGGGGATGACTCACGCACACCAGTCCCCAGTCCCCAGCTCCATCTTCCACGTGCTGCCCACCCAGGAGGGGGGTCAAGGCAGTGCAGCGTACCCACTGGACAGGCAGGGAAACTGAGTCCCAAGAGAGGCCGTGGTGAGGCAGTCCTGAGCGAGGGTCCAACATCAAGTTTTGTTACTTGATGCCCATGTGACCTGGAAGTAGGGACCTTGTCACTCGGAGCCTCTGTTTTACCATCTGTAAAATGGGAATGTTTACTTCAAAAGCTGTGAAAAGGAGGAAAGAGCACAAATAAAACGTAGAACTGTCTGAATGTTCACATGTTGAAATACACGTGTTAAACACATACGTCTGTGTGTGTGTGTGTGTGAACGAGAGACTCCCGGGCCGCACCCTAGCTATAGATAGTTGACAGCTGTCCTCTGTGTAGCCGGGCACCCCTCCCCCACCTGCTAAAGGCACCCTGAGACTCTCTGGGTCACCGCCCTTCCCCTCTTGGTCCCTGTGGTGGAGGAGAGCCTGACCCATTTCGATGAGGGCTCTCAGACACCTACTGAATCAGGCTGGCCAGTGGTTGAATCCAAGTTATTCATCTGCTTCACTTCCCCAGGTCACTCTGATGCACAGGAGGCAGTCCTGGGAACCAGGAGCCAGAAAAACTCGCGAGGGCTCAGGGCTGAGCTCAGAGAGGGTATTAACGCCCCCAGAAAGGGCACATCTCAGGGTCTCAGATCCCAAAGGGCTGTCAGGATGAGACCCTCTCCCAGCCTCGAGAGACAGAGACCAGCCCCAGTTCTGATCTGAGCCCAGAAGGCACTTGCTGGATCTGCAGGGCAGCTCGAGGGGAGGATGGGTATCCGGTCTCCACTCTGAGCCTCTCATGTCCCCTTAACCCTGGACCGCAATCCCTGGGTCTAAGGGGGTAACCAGGCACATCCACCCACCCACAGGGCAATTTCAGCAGAAGCAGGTCTCCCTAGCAATGTTCCAACTAGAGGAACTAATGAATTACCCAGTGACCAGGGAGGGTGCAGGGGGTACAATGGAGGGGTGGGGAGAGGGTGCGACTGAAGGATCAGAGGTTTCCGGAAGGAAGGAAATAGCAAAGACTTTGCACGGGGAAAGAAGTTCCAGAAGGACGTCCATCTCCTTGTGCCTCACAAGAAGCCACCCTGAAGAAAATAATTAGTAGTCGTAACAAGGGTAGCTTTCTGAGCACCTGGTCTATGCCAGGCCACAGGGGTTCACAGACGTATAAAACCTATCTGAATGCACACAGCAACCCCAAAAGGGAGGTGGTCCCACTGTACAGTTGGGGAAAGAGAGGCCCCAGAATAATCAGGAAAGTTGCTTAAGGTAATGGAGCAGGCCTGGGATTCAAACTCACCCGGTTCCAGAACCCCCTCCCCTCCCCTCTTCCCTCAGCTTTCTCTGGGCTCGGCGTGCTCGAGCCCAAGGCCGTGCTGCGTGTCCACATTTAGGGATGGGCTAGATGGTGCACAAAGGATTTCTCTGCTTCCCAGGGCCCCACGCAGACCCCCTGAGCTCCTGCCCAGCTGGAGCATCAAGGGGTGACCCAGGTGTCCAGGCCACCTGTAATCCCCAAGACCCCACCACCACCGCCCAACCACCAAAGCCACTGTGTGCTCACGGCCTGCGTCCACTAGGCCCTGCGGCCAGCCTACCCTCATCCCAGCTGCGCTGCTCACTGGCTCTCTCCATCACCTCCTCCCACAGGAGGAAGAGCCTCGGCATCGGTGTCTTTAAAACTGACCTCAGACGAGGGAACGTGGTCCTGCTATTGGAAGGCCTTCGTCTGCAGCCCCCAGGCCAGGGCCCATGTCACTGACAATGCCCGAGGCCTTTCAATCCAATCGCCTGTGTGGGGCGGTCCACAGGCAGGTCCTCCCCCACTTCCTCCCAGCTCCGCCTATGAAGTTGGCCTGGGGGAGGCGATGCCCCTGGGGCCCTGACCGCTGGCCACTGCACAGCCAGGAGCTCTGCGAAGGCCACCACAGCCAGCCCGCAGGTAAGAAACCCCCAGACCTGGAGTGGCTGGCGGTGGGGGGCTGCAAAGACCCTCCAGCCACGGCCATTCCCAGTACACAGCGCTGCCCAGATGCACCGGTCCTCCCAGCAGCCCACTGCTCCAGGTGGAAAGCCCAAGCCTAACAGTCCTTGTGGTCACTGTCAATTCTAGAAGTGGAAGTCCCACCCCCGAGGCCGAATATCAATCACATTACTATTAATTGCATGCTAATGTGAATAACAGTGTTGCCAGCTTTCTGTGTGTCAGGAACCGAGCCAAGTGTCTCACAGGCGTTCACGTTTAATGTGCACAACAGCCCTGAGGGTGAGGACCATCCCACTCCCATCAACAGGTGGGGAAGCCGAGGTACAGACCGGGTAAGGCACTTGCCCGAGGCCACACAGCTCATGAGCGGCAGAGCCAGTGCCAGAACCAGGGCTGGCAGTCGCTAGAGCCGTGTCACCTTTCGTTCTGTGCCCCCTCCACCCCCCACATCCAACACGAGATTTTGATACCACAGACGTCAAGCCCACGTGCAGGGCATGGCACAGACTTACCCTTTGCTTATTTCTACAGATCTGTATGATTTATACCTTTAAAAAGTGAGTTGTTTTTGTCCCCAAGAACTGATTTTTACCTGCCAGGGGCAATACTGCCATCCCTGGGAATGGTCCAGAATCTAAACTGCCCAGCAGAAACAGAAGGTAAGCCACAGCTTAATTTTTCTAGTAGCCACATTAAAAAAAGGAAAAGAAACAAGTAAAATTCCTTTTAATGATGTCGTTTAAGGCAATATACCTAAAGCATTGCCACTGCAAAACAGGGTCACTATGTGTAACCCACGTAAAATTCTTCATGGCAGATTGTACGTCACCCGCGTTCCTACTAAGCCACCGGACCTGCCGGTCAGTCCGGCCCGCGTTGCACTCGGCAGCCGTGCGAGGCTGGTGGCGCGACCACTGCGGACAGTGCCCCCCAAAGCGACAGTGTCTATGTCACCACAGCTTTGAAAAGCAACCTTGGGAGACTTCCTCCATCCAAGGACCCCTCGGAGAGTCACCACTCTCCGAACCAGCAGGTGTCACTTACCGTGTCCCCGCAGGGCTGGTACGGACGAGACGCCATGCCCTCAAGGAGACTCAGAGATGACTGGAACGGCCATCTGCTCCCCAGCAGCTACGACCTACCAAACCCTACTGCACGCCAGACCTTGCGGCTTCTCCCCTCACACTCAGCCCTGAGGGGGGCTCTATCATTTCCACCCCGTATTTATGAGGACGCCGAGGCTGGAGAGGCCGCGGACCTTGCCCAGGGCCCACCTACCTGACGCAGCCGACCCAGGACAGGACGCAGCTGTCAGCCAAGCGCTGCGAAGGCTGGTGGGGACGAGGCGGGCAGCCCCGGGGGACGGCCGCGGGGGCGGCGAGCTGAGGGGACAGTGGCCCCGGCCTGAGAAGCAGGACTCCGAGGACAAAGAAGGGACGGGTGGGTCTGCAGCAGGGGAAGGGGCAAGGCGTGCGTTGCCAGCAGAAAGCCCAGCACGAGGGGGCCCTTACGGGGCAGGAGTTCTGGGCACGCAGGTGCCTGAGCACGTAGCCCACGTGCAGGGCCTGGCACGAGAGGAGTCCAAGTTCAGTCATCTGGTCATGGAAAGCACCCACTGCCCAGCCCAGGGGCCGTAATGCCGGTGGAATCCAACTTCCCAAAATATTTAGCCGACGGCTCTGGGCCCCAGGCTCCGCTCTGAAAACCTGGATGCCACTCCAGAGCTGCAACGACAGGTCTCCCGGAAGGCGAGATAAACGCCCCCTCGCCGTCTAAGTAACGGCAGGAGGCGAGGAAGACATCGAACTCCACCAAGCCTCTCCGCCGCCAGCTCAAAAGGGATGACGGCCAGGGAGCGCCCCGCGGGCCCCGACGCCGTCCCCATGGCAGGCACGTGGCTCCGGCCGCGAGCAAGGCTTCTGGCCGGCCTCCTCCTCCCCCAGCCGGGAGGCGAGGGCGCGATCTGAATCCGCAGAGGTCGCACCCGCCCCCGAGTCCGGTGGAGCCGGTGTTCCCCCTCATTTCCAGGAGAGCACCCCTTCAGTGAGCCCCCTGGAGCTGAAGGCAGGAGGCCCGTAACGCGCCCCCACGCCGGCTGGCCCGGCTGCCAACCCTGCCGCACGAGCTGGGACTCGGGGAGCACACCCACCGCGCTCACGAGGCACGGGCCGACGAGCTGCAGGGTGGGCCGGTGCTGGAGCGTGGACGAAGGCGGGCTCATCTCCTTGCCTCCCAATCTCCACGGGCGTCGCGGATGGAGTACCCCAGGACGACCCCACGCAGTGCTGACAACTGCGTTACCCCCATTTGCGCACGGCACACTGAGGCTCAGCGGCACGAGGGCCCAGAGTCGTGACACGGCTGGTCAAGGGCAGAGCCGGCTCTGCCCCCAGGCCTGCTGTTTCTCCAGCTGGGGGCCTCACACACTGGGGGGCACCGCCCCCCGTCTCTTCCTCTCTCCATCCTGCACCTCCAGGTCAAAGCCCAGACCTCCCTTTCCTGCTCTGCCACCTTACGCTTCCTCTGCCCACAAAACAAGCCCAAAATCCCCGCGGAGGGTTAGGAGAAAGTGGGCGCATGCTCAGGGACCCCCCCCCCCAGGTCCCCGCACCACTTCATGTCACCCACTCCCAACTCCCGAAGTCGGCCTGGCCTCTCAAAAGGCCCCTCCAAGAAGCGAGCTTCTTAGCATAGCACTTCCCTCCCACAGAACGCGAGAATAAAGGGCTCTTTGCTTGTCTCCTGAAATAACTGGCTCTTGCCATAAAGCAATCTTCTGCCCAGTAAAAATATTTCTGTAAAGCCTGGTAACTCTATCTGTGGTTCCTTTTCTGAAAGTCAAAAATCCTGGAGAGTGAAGCGTGGCAGGGGCAGGCTGTATGACAAGCTCATGAAGTCACGTCTGCCCAGACATTCCCTCCTGGACGCTGTGATTAATTTGCTGCTCACCACGGGGACTTTGCATCTTAATACCCTCAAAGCACAGCACCAGGCCGAATTCCTACGGGACAATGCCCACCACCCTGGACCTGATGTCCAGCCGGGCAGGCAGGAGGGCCACTGGCCGGGGCTCAGGGGATGGAAAGGACTCCGCTGAGACTGGGGAACTCCACCACGGGGCCATCATGCACAGGTGGGCAGCTACCTGCGACTTGTCCCCGGTCAGGTAGGAAGCACAGCTTATAAAATGAGGGGTGTCCTACAATCAGAGTGTAAAGGCACTCACAACCAACCCGAACTAACCCCAAGACACCTGTGTAAGGCACCGAAAGCTCCCAGCTCTAGCTCTCCCCACTGCGAGGGGAGAGGAATCACCACAGGGCAACAAGCGAACAAACGTGCCCTCCCTCCACCCCTCAGACGGCATCCGAGCCCCCTCCCTCCACCCCTCAGACGGCATCCGAGCCCCCTCCCTCCACCCCTCAGACAGCATCCGAGCCCCCTCCCTCCATCCCTCAGATGGCATCCGAGCCCCCTCCCGGTGCCGCCCTGGGCCCAGAGAGACGGAGGGCATTTCCTGGGGGTCCTGCAGCTCCGGAGGTTGCTGGTGGGCTTACTGAGTGCTCGCTGCTGGCTGAGGCTCAAACCCCTGTGTGCATTACTCCATTTAATCCTGGAAATGATTCCAAGAAGTGGGTATTCTTTTCCTCACTTCACACAGGTGTGGAAACTAAGGCCCAACGTTAAGAGTTCAGTATAAACCCCAATCTGAAGCCCAGGTTCAAAGTTCTGTGCCCCCTGAAATTAGGAGAAGACCCACAAAGGGGGAAAAAAAGTTAACAAAACTAGGTTAAAAAAATAGTCATATAAACTAAAGCAGGGGCTCTTAATCTTAGGGCTATGGGTTCCCTGAAATTGGAGTTAAAGGTTTAAGTGCATTTATTTGAGGAAAAGGACACCATCAGACTCAGCGGGTTCCCCAAAGAGTCTCAGTACCTACCGTCTGCGGGTTAAGAAGCAATAGATCTATGACCATCATGGGGGGGCCAGGAGGCTGTGACCCAGGTGGGCTACATGGGGAAGGTGGCAAACCACCCAGTCTTTCTTTCCCAAGATCCAACAGCAAGGACGGGTTCTCCCGAGACCGTCAGCGACTTGCTGGGCTGCCCTGTCCCCACCCGTGCTCTCCAGCTGCCAACCGGAGCTGTGGTCAGTGGTCTTACTCCAGGGGCCGGACCATGCACAGATGTGGCTCCCGTCCACCCAGCGTCCATTCCGCAGCCTTCTTCTCACAGCGGGTGTTTCTTTAGAGAACCACCTATCCCCTCCATCCTGGTCCTTGAGGTTTGGGGTTAGGGCGCCGGTGCCAGCCCCCACTCCATGGTGGCCATGTGACCCAGGACCGGCAGAGGCACAGGGATTGGTTGGTTCCAGAATGGGCATGTGACCCATCAAAACAATGGGACTTAACCACGAACTCCTCTGAAAGCTGGTCCTCCTGGGTTTTGAAGACGCTGGCCAGGGGGAGCAGTGCCACCCCTGGAGATGACATCAGTGTGTGTCTGTGGGGACGACGTGCAGAAGCACAGCTCCAGCAACGCACAGCGGGGATGGGTGGAATAAATCATGGTCCATCCTCCCAGAGGAAGGCCCGAGAGCCACGAGGAGGTACGGTTGCACGGAAGGACTTCCAGATACTCCGGTCGGGTTTCAAAAGCCAGGTGCAGAGGGCTGGGTTACATCATCCGCTGGGTTAAGGCCTCTGTCACTTTCTCTGTGGTTCCCCATCGCAAAGGAATTTTTCAGTTAACGGACACGCCACGCTTCCCAGTCTGTGGGCTTCCAGCGCCCGCGCGGGGGTACACGTGCCCTCACGCGTGGAGCGAACCCCGGAGGGGCCGGGGCCTCCTTTTACTACGCATCCTGTAGGACTGTTTGAACCTTCCTTCTTTCTCCTTTGTTTTTTGTTTTTTTTATACCATGTACCTGACTTCATTCACCACAAGAAAAAAGTGAGGGCCCTTCCGGCAGGGCAGGGGAGAAGCGGGCAGGGGTGCTCCCCAGAGGCTGGGAGCAGCGGGTACCTGTGAAAAGACCTGGGGGTCTGGAGGGCCGGGCTGAGCTCCGGCCCACCTCTGAGGCTCTGTGCCCTCGAGGAGGCCCCACTGAGACCCATTCCCCTGGCAAATGCTCCCCGAGCCTCTGCCACGTGCCACGCAGGGCAAAAGGCCCCGAGGAGACAGTGGGAGCCACGCGCGGAGCGGACAGTCCAGCCTCGGTTTCCCCAGGGTATGAACAGTCACCCCGGCCAGGTTTCTGCAAATACTGACGCCTAACACGTCACCGTGACACAGGCTCTGCAAGCCACGGAACTCTGTGTGACAACCGGCTCTCGCTCCTGGGGAGAAGCGGGTGCCACTCGGCGCTGCTTGCCCCCAACCCAGCAGCGCCCGGCACCAGAGCCAAGGGGACGCGTCCTCACCCAAGGACCCCAGGAGCGCGTACGAAGCAGGACCTCCAGGCTTAAGAAGACCCCGATTTGTGACACCAGGAGGAGGCGCTCCAGTCCCCCAGGGCCCTTCCCATCACTGACCGCAGTGTGGCCGGAGGGGCTGCCTCCCTCCACGCGTGCGGGGAGTCCTGGGTCTGGAAAGTCCCAGCAGGCCTTCGCCAGTGCTTCCCGGGGGAGGAGCTTTCCTTCCACCGCGATCTGCTCCGAATAACTCCTTGGACGGCCCCCCAACTCAGGATGGGGGTTAGCCTCCTGCCGGGCCGTCCCCATTGGTCCAGAGCTGCCCTGTCCAATGCAGGAGCCGCTAGCCTCACGCGGCTATTTAAATTTACGTTTAAACTGATTCCGATCCAATATCTCTGCAGCTCAGTCCCTCAGTCACAGCTGGCACATTCCATGTGCACAACAGCCGCGGGCGGCTCAGAGTTCCTCCATCGGGCGGTGCAGTTTCCATCACACAGAAAGTTCTATTGGACAGCGCTAGTCCACAGGTCCTTTGCCCACGTCCTTCCTCCCAGTCAGAAAAGGAGGGAAGCCAGGTGTCAATAACAGTCAGGAAAGTTCTAAATCCCCCTGCAGGTTTAAGGAGCTGCCGCCACGGGGGAGGCACAGGAGGAGACAGAGCCGGTGACCAGAGCTTGTCACTAGCCAGGAGCTGTGCCGGCTTCTCCAGAGGGCCACTCGCATGACCCTCACAATTCCACAGGTGGGGAGTGCCATCCCCACCTCAACCCTCCCCCACTCCAGCCTCTCCCATCAGCACAGCGGTGGTCCAGGACAGAGCGGCCCTGATTCGGAGGGCCCCGGGGGGGACGGGCACCCAAGGGGTCTGCATTGTCAACAGCACTCAGGGGGTTCGGAGGAGTCCTTCCCAACACCACGGGCCCCTCCAGCTCCCACCTTCCCGCACAGGACAGCTTCCCCATAGAGCTGCCCACCCATGCCCTCCTCACCTCATTGCTCTTTCTCATGAAATGCACCGGCTTTTTGAAAAATGCAAAACTAGTACGTGCCCATCGAGGAAAGAAGAAGTCAAACAGTGCAGAATGTCATCATGTGAAAAGTGAAATCGCTTCTCTCCTCACCACCGCCTACCACTCCACTCCTCAGGGATAGAGCCTTTGACAGGGTACCCTTCCAGATCTTTCTCTGTGCCAAGATAAGAGATACTTAGGCCCAAATAGACTTTTGCATGATGCAAAAACACAGGACCACCTTACACATAGGTTTTGCTCCTGCTGTGCTCCGTCGACAGCGTCCCGGGGGCCCCCTCCCCGTCGCCTGCAGGCCTCACTCACCCTGCTTTCAGCAGTTAAAGGGACAGAGCCGGCAGGTGGCCACACCGCTGTTGACGAGACTGTCCCCAGGGATGGATAGTGGAGGAGTTACCGAGTTTCCATTCTTCCAAATAACAGGCATGGACACCCTTACAAGTATGTGTGCTTCTGCTCACGTACATGTGTTCCCCGTTCCTCTCGTGACCCACTCGTGTCACCGCTGATGTCACCCCATGGGGACGGCTCCTGCCAAACCTAACTGTTGACTGCCAGCATCTGAAATCCAAAACACGCCTCCCAGTCTTTTCCTGACTCAGCCTGTCAGCAGCCTCTCTCCAGGAGACCACATCCTCTCCGGTGGGGGACTTGGATGGCCCCCCATGGGCCCCGCCTCCCAGAGTTATACCTCTACGCAGTCCCTTCCCATGAAGCTGGGCTGGGCCTGTGACTCACTTTAACCCAAAGGATGTGGCACTGCCACTCCCATGGCTAAACCGTCAGAAGGTCCGGCAGGTCCCCCTTTGCACTCCTGGGGAGGCCAGCCGCCACAGAACAAGTCCGACCCCCCGAGGCCGCCGTACTACAGGAAGCCCACGCTAACCACGTGGAGGAATTCGAAGGCCCCAGACACGCAAGCCAAGCGGGGCTGCTGCATCTGGCCCCTAGCCGTGTGGGCCACCCGAACTACGGCCATAGAGAAGTTGTCCCTGCATGACTTTGAGCAAACTATAAACGTTACTGAGCTTTGGGGTGAATTTGTCGTACAGCAAAATGAAACCTAAACGCCCTCCTCTTCTTCACTGCACAAGAGATGCCCGCAAGCTATGCCACCCAACCCAGGCTCAGGATGCCTAAGGCAGAGCTGTCTACTCCCCAGAGACACAGTCGTTGTCTCCTTCCCAGAATGCAGTTGCTGCTGCTCATGTTCAGGGGCTGGTTTCACAGGTGAGAGGATGTGGGGGCCCACAAAGAACTCCTCACTCTCTTCATGCCCAGAGCAAAGGAAGTTGGTGGGCAAGAAGAGCACTCACGGCCATCCTGGGAGACTCTGTTCTGACCAAGAAGTCAACACACCTAAAGGCCCTGAAGCCAAGAAAGAAAAGTCTGGCACAGAGAGGTTAGGGAATTTGCCCAAGGTCACACAGCCAGTGAGAAGCAGAACTAGGACTTGAAACCAAGCATTCAGGCTCAGAGACCACACCCCCAGGGACCAAAGACTTTGATCATGACCCACAGTAAGAACGTTTGCTAATGGACCTCTGTGCACATGGGTAGAGACGTGTGTGTCTGGCTAGCTACAGACATGGATATCTGCGTCTGTCACGTAAACAAGAGTGACACAAAGTATCCAGCCATGCACTGTGAAAAACAGAGGCATTTACAGCTGGATTTTTTCCAGACAGGCCTCATAGGAGCTATTCTTTCATATGTTTATACTTTTCTATTTCACTTCTTCAACGCCGGTCACTAAACTGACTTCATGAGCAATGAATGGGGTTATTAACAAAGAGCTTAAGAAAAAAACAGTCACCAGCATATACTGGTTGAAGGTGACCCTCCAATCAGAGCGAGCTGAATATGAAGCTGGCTGGACCAAGAGCCCTTTTCTAAGTCAAGGGAGTTTGGGGAAGGAGGCAGACTTCCTCAAACCCTCAGTTCCCCTATCAGTAAAACGGGGCGACCGTGGTACCTGCCTCCTAACGGTGCAGTGAGAACTGAGTGGTATGGACGGAACCTGGCCCAGGGCCCTGGCCCAGGACAGCAGACGCTCAATGTTGCAATCACGGTTCTGCACGGGGCTCACCTAACAGTCACAGAGAGCTGCAGCCACAGGACACCACGACAGGAGGCCCACACCCAGGCCTGCCCCTTTAGATTTCCAGGGCAGGAGGGTGAGAGAGGAAGCCCCCAGTGCCCACTGAAAAGGCCACTCTGGGCCTGGTTGTAGTAGTTTTCTCACACCATCTTTTTGCTTTTGTAGTCTATCTAGAGCACTGCCAGAAAGAAGGGTAAAACAACAGAGTCGAGGTCAAAGTGCCCCATAACAAGGCTCCCTCTGGAAGCCAGGCAGGGAGTGGCACCCCAAAACAGCGCCCCCAAGCCCAGGCAGTGGAGCCACCGCAAGCCAAGGCTTCTGAGCAAAGGGCCAGCCCACGCGTGTGGAGTCAAAAGCGCCCTCGGAGGCTGTGGCCCGCGAAGACTTCTCTAAGCATCAGCCGTGCCGCCTCGCCTCTGCACTCCCCACCCTTCGTCTGAGATGCTCTTGCCAAACTTCCTTCGCCCGGCTGGTTGGTCTTTGGGTCCCAACAACTGCAACGTCACTGCCCTGTCCAAGCGGAACCCCCTCCTTAGTCTCTCTCATGGCACCCCGTTCCTGCCCTTGCACACACCTGAGTGATCATGAGCAAATGGCCTTAGAACGTTCCAGGAGCAGGGACGACACCTGCTTTGTTCTCCCCGATTTGCCGGAATAAATTCACCTCTCAGAACTCCAGGAGGCAGGAACTACGACTCTGCCCAGTCAGCCTGCAGGAGTGACCCTGAGGATCGGAGAGGAGGCGTCTGGTGGCCCCAGGCCACCCAGCTGGGGAGGGGGCAGCTGGGACTCGCCCCCGGGAAGCCTGGTTCTGAGAGGCCCACACCCACCACGTGCTCGTGCTGGGCCTCAGCACAAAGTGGGCCGAACCACACCTCCTCAGCCCACCTATACCCTGTCCGACACCTCCCAACACCCAGCCCGGCCTCGGGGGCTGCCTGGAGCCGGCTCCCCCTGGCGGAGGCGCGCCCGGAACCCGCTGAGCCTGCCTCCTCATCTGTGCACAGGGCTCAGCACCCGTGGAGAATGCACGGAAAGCATTAGGCACCTGGAATACGCACCTGCAGGTACCATCGTCCCCACCACACCGTGTCTAACTCAGCCATCATGAGTCAGGGTCCCACGGCCAAGTCAAGCAGTCCAGGTCCACCCAAAGAAAGTATTCTCCAAACATTTTATTTGGTTGATGAAAGTTTTTTCAAATGAGAAAGATTTCACCTAGAAATCCAGACGGCTGGGTTCTCTTAATGATCGGAAGCTGTGGCAACACAAGGGCCACATTCCCACATGACGAAGGCTGGCTGGGGCTGAGGGGTGCTGCCCCCTTGAGACAGGACAAGTTTCCCCCAAGGCACCCCAGTCCCCACAGCTGCTAGGGGTCACCCACCCAGCCTGCTGCATTGATTAATCTGACTTCCCTGACCCCACAAATCTCCAGTCCCGTCCCTTCGTCGTTTTATAATGTTTACACCTAATGTGCATTGAGACTTACTATGTGCCAGGCAGTTACACCCCTTTTACAGTCTGAGTCCTCACACCACCCCACCATCATGCTTGCTTTCCAGATGAAAAAACTGAGGCCCGAAGGCAACATCCTGTTGCCATCACCACCTGTCCATCCCCAACCCTTCTCTGGGCTGCTCTGTGCCCCAGCAAGCTGACCCTTGGGGCTCAATTCACTGCAGCCCCCTGGCCTCTTCTGACTTCAGCCAACAGGAGGCTCAGGCAGGAAACCCGGTGGGAGTAGAGGGGTGGGGCTATCTCTTTCTTCCCCACCCTCTCACTACTTCTGCACCCTGTTTCTGACTATGGTTAATGCTCCATATTGATAGCTTCTGCCTGGCCTTCCTGTAGGGATCCAACCCAAAATCTTGAATATTTCTTCCCCAGTCCCTTCTGCCCTGGGGGCAGCAAGAGCTTCACTGTTGTCAGGGACCAGCCAGTCCCTGGGTGCCTTAGCACCCCGTGAGGGTTTCCCTAACCCTGCCCACATGTCTGGAAGCATCTGTTTCCCACTGGTTCCCCAGCTAGTAAAGAGTTTTGACACTATGCCCAGAGTCCCACAGTTAGAAAATGGTGCAGCCAGGACTGAACCCAGGACGTCAGGCTCCAGATCCTTGCTCTAACCACCACCCTATACTGCCTTATGTCCTATTCTACTTCTCCTGGTCCTTTGCCTGCCTGTGTCCTCCTCAAGGGCTCCTACACGGCCCCTGAGAACTAAGTGCTGAGCCTGGACCAATGCAAACATTCCAGAATCTCTCCCTGAGCCCACAGAATACAGTCACTTGATTCCTCATCATCCTCCAAAGTATTTTTACAACTGAGAGCCCATCCCCACATTCCTTCTCTCTGCCACACTAGAGCTCACCTCCACCCTGCTGGCCCTCACACAGGTGGAAGGCCAAGCTCCCTAACGCCCCCAGGCCCAGGCCGTGACCCCTGCTCAGCCATCTGATCGTCAATCAGCATCTCCAAAGAACTGATCTCTGCACTACACACTGCTGGTCTGCCCAGCAAGCGCACAGGGCTACCACTCAGCCCACCGCCGGCCCTGCTCACCACCGCCCCACCTCCATTCACCTTCGGGTTTAAACTGCAGCTCCTCTGGGACCACCTCTTACCCTAGGCCAGTGGGCACTCACTGCTCTAGACTCAGAGCCCCCTGAGGGTCTTCTAACATTCTCTTAACATTGGCTTCATTGTTCAGTATCTACCTTCCCAAACTGTGAGCCAACCTAACATGAATATGACATAAAAATCCAAAGTAAGATATTAGCAAATCAAATACAGCAGCATTTTAAAACGGCAATCTACCATCACGAGGAGGAAGGACTGGGTTTAGGAGTGCAAAGAAAGCTGAGTGTTAGGAAATCTAGTAATATAAATTATACATTACATATCGGCAAAGAATGATCAGCTCCATCAACACCCCAACAGCATTTAATAAAATTCAATAATTATTCCTGGTATTAAAAATCTTTAGCAAGCCGGGAGGCGAAGAAAGCTTCCTTAACTAGATAAACAATGAACATCATACTCAGTGGTTATTAAACAGTGTAGGAGATTCTAACCAATGCAATAAGATAAGAAAAACAGATGAAAGGCAAAGATGAGTTTAGTTCCACCAAAGGCTAAGTTCTCCAAGCCAGGGACTACATCCTAGTCCTTATAGTTTGCACTACGTCCTAAGGCTTAGGGTCTCAACCTTCCTAATGCCGCGACCCTTTAATACAGCTCCTCATGCTGTGGTGACCCCCAACCATAAAATTATTGGTAGCTGCTCTCTACACATGTGACTGGTCCGCATAAGTACATTATGTGTTTTCCGATGGTCTTAGACAACCCCCGTGAAAGGGTCGGTCGACCCCCAAAGGGGTCGCAACCCACAGGTTGAGAACCACACTCAAATATTCGAGGAATGACTCGCCTCCCAGATTAGTTCTGATCCCCATCAAACGTTCTCAAAGCACGCAGTACTTCTTTGAGGCATATATCACAACCTAAGATTGTGAACATTGTTCTTAAAAGTACTTCCCACTAGAGTGTGAGCTCCATGACCACAAGGACCATTGTTCTCTTGATAGAGCAAAAGTTTACCGGCTAAAAGCAGGTACTAGGTACCTATTGCACCGAGGTGTGAATGATGTGAATAGAATGCATTCATTAAATAGTTGTTAAGTTATAATAAATGCTTTCTCCCACTTCTCAGCTGGAAAACCCAAGGCGCAAAGAAAGGAGGGACCCTTCAGCTGATGCCACCCCACTGTGAAGCCCATCCTGGGGTCCTCTGAAAGGCGTCAGCCACACACAGGGCCACACACACACAGGCCACAGCCCCTGTGGCTCACCAGGCAAGCAAAGTGAAGCCCAGAGCAATTCCCCGAGCGCTCTAAACACACGCACGCCCAGGGTGCACGTCGGCGGGCAGGGCCCCAGACGAGAGCCCGGGTGTGCCGCCCTTGTGGGGCCGAGGAGGATTTCAGCGGTGGGATCACGGCTTTCCCCGCACAGCCCCCCGACCGGTGCCCACATGGATAAACAGCCCCCTCTTCGTTCCCGGGAAGCTATCAAAGAATTACTTATGTCTCTGGAAATGCTTGTTTGGAGAAGGTTCCCCACCCCACCTGGGCTTGGCTGGAGCGGCAGCATCACCAGGCCCGCGGCTGGGGAGTGGGCAGGCTTTCCCTCCAGCCCCAGCAGCCGCTTGGCCATTCCGCCTGCGCACAGCCCGACGCCGGCCGTAAAGAAGCAGGCCGCCTCCCAGGGTAAACGGAGCCCGGTGACATCAAAGACCGCCTTCCAGATTAAACAACCGAGGCCTTCAGCTCTCGCTGGCGTTTCTTCCAGGATATTCTGGGCTCCTGCCTCAGTTCTCCCTCAGATGGAATGGCAGATACTTTGTTTGTGAGACTCTGAATTTTTTCCTTCCTCGGGTAGAGGGGGAGATGGGGGTGGAGAGGGGAAGGGGGAGGGAGCGCGTGAGGAAGAGAAGGAATGTCTGTCAGAGACAAGAGCCACAAAAAGAACATGTGTGAGTGAGGAAAAGAGAGGGAAGTCGGGGCGGCAGCCAGAAGGGCCCGCTGTGGAATCCAACAAGCGGCCGAAAAATTCCAAAAGCTTCTAAACCAAAGCACATTAGGAACTCACAGCCAGTGAGTGAGGCTGCAAGAAGTCCCGAACTAAGAGGATCGTGGGGTGCCTGACACCAACACCGGCTGATCTCAGTGACCATGGCCCCAGCCCCTTGTCAAGAGGGTCACTCTGCATGCGCCTTTCTCAGGCTCATCTGGTAAACCAAGGCCAGGGACCCTCTTCCCTTAGGCTCACGGCAGTTCTGGGGCGGGACAGGACGGCCCTCTGGGACTGGCTTGTCACTGCCTCTTGTCCCCTGGCTCTCGAGATGCCTCCATCTGCCTTTGAGCAACTCATCTCACCCCTCAGGCCCCCTACATCCCACCACAGCTGGGCTTCTGGCCCAACCTCCGACCCCCCTCTCCCCACCCACCCAGCTCCACCCCTTACCTGGCCAGAGGGACAAGGACCTCCACGTGCCGAGGGACATGGACCTCCACGTGTCAAGGGACAGGGACCTCCACGAGCTGAGAGCCGGGACTTTTCAGGAAGAAGCCGGGCTGCAGAGCCCACGGTCCCTTCTCGCCGGCCCACCCCCCGACCCCGATTCCCAAGGGCAGCGGCCAGCCCGGACCTCAGCTCCTCCCCACACACGTGCCACCCCCTCGCCCCACACCTTCCCGCCGGTCTCTCAGGCCACATGCACGACGACCTGTCCGTGGGCCCGTTTCCGGGCTGACTCGTTTTCAGCTGGAAGCTAAGGGGGCAGGGACCCCGTCTCCCTCATTTGCCACTGTACCCTCAAAGCCTGGCACCGCCAGAGAGTAACAATAAGGACTGGTTAAGGCCAGACTTAATTCGCACGTCCATTTCTTCCTGCTCCCAGGTCCCTGTGGCTGGGGCAGGGGCTCATTCATTCACGTGCTCATCCACGTGGCACACGCAGGGCCCACGCGGCACACGCAGGACCCACGTGACACACACAGGTCCCACGCAACACACGCAGGTCCCACGCGGCACACGCAGGGCCCACGTGACACACACAGGTCCCACGCAGCACACGCAGGGCCCACGTGACACACACAGGTCCCACGCAGCACACGCAGGGCCCATACGGCACATGCGGGGCCCACATGATATACACAGGGCCCATGCGGCACACACAGGCCCCACGTGACACACAGGCCCCACGTGGCACACACAGGGCCCACGCGGCACACGCAGGGTCCACGTGACACACACAGGGCCCACATGACACACACAGGGCCCACGTGACACACACAGGTCCCACGCGGCACACGCAGGGCCCACGTGACACACAGAGGTCCCACGCAGCACACGCAGGGCCCACACGACACACACAGGGCCCACCACGCGCCCGGGCGACCACAGGAAGCTGCTTCCTCGGCAAGCGATTCTTTCAGTGCTGACACTTCAAGCCCTGGGGAGGACAGCCTGGTCCCTGAGCTTCCTGTCACCTGCGGCTCACTCACCTTCTCCCCTCGCCTCTGCCGACCCCTCGGGAGAGGGGATGACACAGCTGCCCCCCACCCCCGTGCACACCGCGGTTGTTTCCCAGGGCTCTATCACAGTTTGTGCAACATGCAAACATAAAGGGGGTGCTTCGGGGTCCGAGGGACGAAAACACGTGCAGGGCCTGACTCAGGGAACCGGCCTCCTGCTCCACGAAGGAACGTCTGGAAGGGAGCCGAGGCACCCCTCGAAGCCGCTCCTAGGTAACGGGGCGCAGGGATGCGGCAGCCCTGCCCGCCGCCCGCCCCTCAGAGCTACGCGGGCCTTTCGGAACCAGAAGCCCCACTGGGCCTCGGCCCGCTCCGGCCCCGTGTCTCCCGCCTATTCCGGGGGCCGGGGGTGCGGGAGGAACTCCCAGGCCGTGGGCAGAGGAGGCCCTCGGGGAGGGACTCGAAGATGCCGGAGAGGAGAGGCCCAAACGCCTCCACCCGCCTCACAGCAAATCATCTTTTAATTCCAAAACACCAAATATTTAATTTATGCTTTACCTCAAATGTCAAGTCCACCTCCAAGCACATAGCTTCGAAACCACGTCAGGAGGCCTAACACTTTCCATATGGTGAAGACATGGGGCCTTTTAATTGTGCCAACTGGTATCATTCAAGGGTAATTCCCCGGGAATCCGGCACTGGGGCAGCAGCTGGGCCAGCCTCCAAGCTCGTCGCCAGCCCCACACGTCCCCCAGGGCCGCAACGAGCAGGGCCTGCGCCCGCCCCATCTTCCCCAAGTATCAAACTGCACTAGGTGTCCCCTAATCAGGTTACCGAGCAGCCGGGCAGCCACCTTTGATCCGGAGGCAGGCTCGCCTGTGCCAGTCTCAAGCTCCCTTCGGGCGGCTCTGCCCTGAAGTACCAGAAAGCCCAAATCAGGAGGGGCGTGGGGGAGGCGGCTGTCTTCAATCCGAGTGCACACGGGCACACACGCACACATGCACGCACGCACGCACGCACACAGGCACGCACACACACATGCACGCACGTACGCACGGCATGAGCGTGCACACAGGCACACAAGTCCTGCCCCTCCAGGCGTCGTCCTGCCGATTTCTCTGTGACCATGGTGCTAATCCGCCCATCCATTTCTTTCTCATTTCACCCATTAGGTTTTCCAGACCCGGTATTTCCAACGGGCCTTCTTTTGTAGCTGCCTGTTGCTGCGTCGTATTTCCAATACCAACCGCCTTCATCTCTTTGAGATCATGATGGTTGTTTTTAACTGCTAATTGCTGAGCACACCGTTGTCGGGCACACAAACTGTTCACCTTACTGTGCTCGGTCCTTGTACACCTCACATTCCTCACTGTACGTCTCCTCTGGGCTCACAGTGCCTTGGAGTTCACCATGAACCCACAGAAAGGACAGAAGCCCTGGCCTTAGCCTGGGGCCCTCCGCCTGAGTCTATAGTATATGGGTGGGGGGAGCCTCTGGTTTCTTAATCTGGGCCCCCCATTTCCACTCCTAGCAGTGTCTCAGCAAACCTCCCAGGAGCCTTCTCCCAGGTTCTACTCGTCTTGAAGAGTTACCTGCCATAACCCTGCAGGGACGAGAATGTAATTATGCCCATTTTACAGGTGAGCTAATTAAGGTATATAAAGGTAAAATGGCTTATACAAGGTGACAAGCTATCGTGGCAGCGCCTGACCTCATCTATCTTTGTATTCAGGGGGACAGGTTCAAATCAATGCCAGCGAGGTCACCCTCCGACACCCCAGGACCTTGCATATGACTCAGACCCACCCTGAACATTTATTTACTAAGCTACTCAGACCCCATCAGAGAGGATGAGGGTAGGCAAGGACCCTTCATGCTTCTGCCCACCACAAATCCTGCTTCACCCCAAAGCACTCACAACCAACCGGTAGGCTGCCACTTCTCTGGGAAGTAAGAAGTGCAACACCCTCCAGGCAGATGCTCTGGCACGGGGTTTCCATCGTCCTAGAAAGTACTCCAGAAAGGGAGGAACACAGAGTCCCCGCTGGCTGGCTGGCAACATTACAAAGTTATAAGGAGGATTAAGCAAAGTGCTTGGCACATACAGGCATTTGATCAATACTAGTTATCACCGCAATAATAATAATGCTAGTCAGACGGGCCGCTAATGTGTCCCCAGCCACTTTGGTGAACGGCCCATGAAGGGGTGGAGACGCGGGCCCTCTCCAAGGCAGGCCTGGGGCTGGTGGGGGGCCTGTGCCAGCCCTTGGAACACAGCAGACGCTGGAGCCCACGCCCTCCTACATCCTGATGATATAATGGAAGAACCTGCAGCCACCCTTTCCGTGCCGCTGGGAATCACGGGAATTCAACTGCACAGAGGGCTGCCCACCGCTGTCCTGCTCAGCATCTCGGTGTTTCCCAAACTCGGGGCACTCTGTCCCCACAAGCACTATTCTGACCACTTGCACTTAATTATTTTTCTCAGAATCAGCTTTAGACTATCTCTTTCAATGCAGCTGCATGCTAAGCAGTAAGACCCGTGACGTCAGGGGTTTGACGTCCCAGTTATAAGCAGAAAGACCATTAACTATTACGATGAAAAACACGCCTCCAGGAGCCACCTGAGATGGCCTCCCAGGTCCCCCTGTCTTGGGTTCACCTGACCTCTCTCAGGGTGCACTTGGCACCCCTACCTCTGCAGACTCAGCAGGTGGGCCAGGGCTGGCCAGCATCCAGGCCTCCCGGTCCCAGTCACCAAAGCACAACTCTCAAGAAAGCCAAGGTTCCCTCCCCTTAATATCGTGGATGGCAGGGCCCACCCTCCACCACTCAACATCTGTCATGCTGATGGCTCTGCAGCTCACATCTTCAAACGGGCTTTGAACAAACACTAATGACCCTTCAGTGTTTCTCTGAGGCAGGGGGTGAGGACAGGAGGGGGCCAGCACCATCCCAGGCCGTCCTCAGCTGGGGGAAGAAACCAGGCAACAAAATGCCGTGACTTTAACAAAGCCACCGACTTAAGCCGGGGCCCCCTCCCCCTCCCCCATTTCCCCCCATGGCAACTTTTACTGGCTCACATTCCTCTTGCTGGGAACACTACTATTTAATTAAAAACGACAGACTTTTGTTTTTCTCTCCTTCCTTCCTCCTCCCTCCCATCCTCTAGGACTGGATGCCAAGGAGACCCACCAAAAACATGCGGGTAACATTTGTTACGGCTTTGAAGATAAAAGTCCAAAGTCCGTTGAAGTAAGCCCTCGCTGTAGTTCAAGTTTCCCCTAAAGCATGGAGCAAGCTGCCTGGCAGTTTAGGAAAGGAAAAAAAAAGCGGGGGGGGGGGGGGCCTGAAAAAAAAAAAAAAAAAAAGGGCATCTGCAGGAATACTTTGTAAAAATAAACATGCTGAAAAAACCCGAAACTTGATTAATGGAAATCCACTCCGTCTTGAGCCACAGATGCATTTGCTCATATGGCTAAATCGGGTCGTTTTCATTGGGCTCTAAATAACCAAGTAGATCAAAAACTAGAAATGGTGGCGGAAGGCACAGAAGTCTGTAAAGGCCCTTTTAAAGGGCCCTAACTGCAGTGCGCCCCACCCACCAAGCTCTGACCTGTAGTAGGGGACAGCAGCTCCAATTCCAACCCAGCCGACAGATGAAGAAGAAGGCAAAGGAGAAAGCCCCAGCTAAGCAGAGGACACGGGAGCTTCTTCTCCCAGACGCAGACATAATTTCGTGCACGCACAAGACGCGGCCGGGTCCCCGGGCACACCTCCCAACACCGGCCCCTGCCTCGGAGCTGCGCCCGGCCCAGGATCCGCCACTCACAGACACACACATCTGAAAACGCCACTGGCCCCTCCCCAGCCCACGGACAAGACCAAAGAACTAACCAGACCTGAGACTCAGTCTGTTCCCCTCTAAGTTTAAAAAAAAATTAAATGTCACATCAAAAAGTTGATTCATCCTTTGATCCTTGGCTTGCCTGAGTTCCACGCAGACCATCTGAAAGCCCGTGCAGCGTTCCAGAGCTCAGAGGACATCTGTGAACACCAGTCCCAGGCCAGGAGCTGGCGCCGGACTCACTCAGTCCCCTGTCACATCTACTGCTCCCCAGAACAGCTCCGACATCGGGGACCCACTGGGGGAAGACTCAGGGATGGACCCTGGCTATAACAGAATGAGGTGCTCTCCTCGTGGGCCAAGCTAGGGGGTGTACTGGGTCTCAGTGCCCCCCAAGCCCTGCCACCCAGATAGCAGCCTGTTCTACTGGGGCTCCCGGGCAGATGGTAGTGACGAATGCCACAGACACCTGGAACACATTGAGAGGCCAGCACAGTCCTGCCCTCCACCCAGAGACCCCCAGATTCCTTCCCCCTGTCCCTAGCCCCACCTCTAAGCCCATCGTTGAATGCTGACTACAAAAACAAGGTAGTCAGAGCAGGCCACCAAATTCCTCCAGCACAGACAGGCTTCCCCATCAACTAAACCTGCAGCACCTCCTCACCTAAGACCTTTCCGCCTAGGTGGCCCTCTGCTCCCACCCAGACATCAGACTGCCACCTGTGTCACCTCTAAGGTTCCTCAAGGCATGGGGGATACAGGGTCATGCTGCTTGGGGCAGGGACAGCTGAGAAGGGATTTCTGGACTTAGAAGCTGTCCCGAGAGGGTGCTGAAAGTTCAGGGTGCTGGGTGTGGAGACCCATAGCAGGTGGAAGGAGAGGTGTCTGGGATTCATACCCTGGTTCCTCTGCCAACGGTGCCCGCCGCCCGCGGCTGTCTGGGTCCAGAGCTGCCACCAGGGCAGCGTTGCCTCCCAATCCACTCCTCGATGCCTTTCCGAGCCCAGGCGGCACTCACGGCAAAGCTGTCACCTGGGGCAGGGAGGACACAAGACCCTAAGTCTGGCCACCAGCTGGCTGAAAGTTACCCAAGAGAAGAGGGGAAAAGTGGGCGCGGCAGAGTCAGCGGGGGCGGGAGAGGGTTGAGAGTGGGGACACAATCCAAGAGCGCACAGGCAATCAGGAGAAGGGGTTCAGCTGAGCCCCAAGAACAGGAACTCAGAGGCGAGTGTGAAGGGGGAGCAGTATCCCAGGAGAACGGGTCTGGGGATCAGAAGAGGGAGCCCGGGAGGCCAGGATTGCTGAGGAAATGGGTAAGGGTCTGAGGTGGGAGCAGAGCACACCAGGTAAGGGGAACTGAGGGTCACGAGAAGGGGCGCAGTGGGCTCAGGAGCCAAGATCTCAGGAGAGGGGACTGGGGGCCGGAAACAGAGGGGACAGAATCTTGGGGAAAGGGGCTTGGGAGCCTGAGGAGGGGGCGCAGTGAGCGCCGAGGGCGGGGACCGCGAGGGGAGGGATTGAGGCTCCAAAGAGGGGGAAAGGACCGCGGGGAGGAGGTCGCTGGGACAGAGGGGGGCACCAAGGCAGCTCTAAGAGCGGGTCTGTGGGACTAGCGGCCAGAAGTGGGGGTGAGGGTGGCCCTGGTAATGAGATCCCGCGGGCTAGGCCATTCCATCCATCCCCCTGGTCCATGCCCCGCGCGCCCCTACCTTCCGGGCTCTCCCTGCGCTTGCACACGGCGGCTGCAGGCACATCGCGCGCGGCGGCAGCGGCGGCGGCGGCGGCGGGAGCCGGAAAGAAAGGAGAGGCAGAGAGTTAGCGATCGCGGGGGCGAGGGCGGCGGGAGCCCGGGGGCCGGCGCGCGGGCGCGGACACTGACCCGGCTTGGAGTGAAGTTTCCCCATGCTGGGGGCGCGGCGGGCGGGGCGTCCCTAAGCCATGCGCCCGGCCAGCGGATCGCCGCGCCTCGCCTGGCACTCGTCCTCCGGGAGCGGTTCCCGAGCCGAGCGGAGCCCGAGGCGGCGCCGGGACGCGTTCTTGCCGCCGTCGCCGCGGCCCGACTGACGCCGGGGCGCGCCGAGCCCCCCAGCCCGCCGCCGCGGCCCGCGCCTCCCCGCGCGCCCATTGGCCGGGCGCGGCGCATCAAAGGCGAGGCGGGCCGCCGAGGGGCCGGCCTGGGGGCGGGGCCGGCGGCCTGGGGGCGGGGCGCAGCGAGGCGCTGCCGGGCCGAGACAGCGCCCCCCTCCGAGCTGCGGTTTTCGTCCCGGCCCCCGGGCCTGGGGTCGGGGCGTGGGGACCCGGGCCTGGGGAGCAGGGGTGGGGGCTCTGGCCGGTAGGCGCATAGGAAGAGACACCCTCCTGAGTCCTGCCGTCTCTAGGACAACCGCTCCTCTCGCCGGCAGTCCTGTGCCTTCCCTCCGCTCTGTTTTCCCTTGAAGCGGGCTGGAGGGGACTCAGAGGCTCCAGTTCACAGGTGATGAAACTGAGTCGGGAGAGGGACGGCGCTGGGGCACTGGCGCCCGCTGCGTGCCTGCTGCGCTGCCCCTTCCCACTCTTCCCGCGACCTGCCTTTGCGAAAGCGTTAGCGTACTACTCACCCCATGCCCGCCCCCCGCCCTTTAGGTTTTGATTTGGGAGTCCATGAGAAGCCCCCCGCCCCCGCGCCTCGATCCAGTTGGGCACTCCGTCCACGCCTGGTGGCGGCAGATACCGGAAAGCCGTGAGTTGCTAGCCAATCGCTGGGATCCCCTAGCCAGGGGGCCCGTGGGTGCCCGCCCGGGGTCGCGGCGCGCTGCCAGCTGCGCGGCCCGGAAGGGGGTAACCGCTGGGGCTTTGATCTTCCTTGGTTTCCGCTCCCCGCTGCAGTTCGCCAGACCCAAAGGCTTGTTTGTTTTGTCTGGGGAGGTCTCTGCTGAAGAGAGGGCGACATCAAGGGGTTCCACCCTACCTTTGTGGTTCTCAGAGAGAATGCCTGCCCTGCTCAGGGACCTGTGCTTAAGCTCATCCTGGTACCGGGCAGCGCGGGTGTGGGAAGAGCAAAGCCTGTGCTAGGGGCGAGGAGACTGAATCCTGTGCCGGAGCCTCAGGTGTAGCATCTGTAAAATGGACCCTCGACCCCGGCCTTTCTGCCCCTCCTTAAGAGTGGCACCGTCCAACAAATGGCAGTGGGAGCCACCAGCGTAATTCTAAACTTTCCAGCCACATTCAGAAAAAGTTCAAAAAAACAGATGAAATTAATTTTAATAACATATTTTATTTAATCCAATATATCAAAAATACTGTAATTTCAACATATAATGAGATAGTTTACATTCCTTGTTTCGTACGAAGTGTTTGAAATCCGGGGACTAGTCACATTGCAAGTGAGCAACAGTCACATGTGGCTAGTGGCTGCTGTATTGGGCATCACAGCTCCGGAGCATCTGCCTGTCTCAAAAGGACCCTGGGAGCTGCATTGCCCTCCAGAGTCATAAATATCTTCATCCAACAGTGCCTTACTTCCATCCTCCAAGCTTCCTTTTTTTTTGGGGGGGGGGGGGTATTTCTCCGGCTGGGAATCGAACCCCAACTGCTGTGTTGAGAGCTCCAGAGCCTAGCCACTACACCACCAGGGAACCTCCAAAACTTCCTTTTTTAGACACTCTTTTTGGTGGAAATGGAAGCTCATTGTATAAGCAGGCACATTAATGCTCCTAGCAGTGTGGTTTCATTTGAGGTTTCATTTTGGGACCCACCAAAATACTGTTGTCCGTGTTATAGTGCACTTCTTTATCCGGAGCCTACTGTCTACCAGCCATTGTCTCAAGTCATGTAGAGACCTCCCAAGTACACTCTGATGCAGAGTTGTATTTGTTCTACGCACTAGGCTCAGTCGTGAAGTCACTCACCCAAGGTCACACAGTAGCCAGTGACCTGGTGAGAAACTGGACTCACGCCTGTTGACCCCATTGCCCACGCTGTTTTCACTAAATCAGGTTGAGCCCACACTTCACGTTCCACCATATAGAGAAAGTTCCCAACCTAGACACAAATACTGATCCAGTGCCAGCTGTGTGACGAGCACTGTTTTAGGCACCGAAGATACATCCGTGAACAAAACAGGCAATCCTCACTCTCACGGAGCGCACACTGCGCTGGAAGAAGCAATCGGTGTGATGCACAGGCAAAGACGGGGGTAAGTTAGAAGGCGACACCAGTGGTGGCAGTGCTCCTCAATCCAGGGCAGTTTGCCTCCTGAGGACATCTGGCAGCGTTTGAAGGCATCTAGCAAGAAACAGCTGGGGTTACGGCTAAACGTCCGACAATGCACAGGACAGCCCCCCAGATAAGGAATTACCCAACCCAAAATGTCAGTAGTGCCAAAGTGTGAACCCCTGAGCTATGGGGAAAGGAACAAGGAAGGGCAGGATGCCGGTTTTGAGGGGTTGAGGGTCTGAAAGAAGGTGGGAGCCTTCCAGCAGACCCCTCCAACGGAAATGGCATTCGGTTTGCGGTTGCTGTTTGCCTCTCTCTCACGCCCCCCCACTCCCCAGTGCCAGGGTGCATCCAAATCAAAGCCGAACCCCCGGCGTCCTTTCTCACAGTGCTCAGAAAGTTGGTTACTTCCTTACACCGGTCACAGCTTTCTTCTTTCATGAGAAAAAAGTACCCCCCCTACCCCTTGGGAATTTCTTTTTACAGTTCAAAAAGAGATAAAAGCAACAACTAAAACTCTGCTGTTACCAGTTTGAGTCTTGGGGGAAGTAAATCCCAAGTGTCCAGCCCAGACACAAAGGCCCCCCTCCACGCTCAGCCTGGCCCTTCCCAGCCCGGCAGGCGCCTGGGACTCGCTGCTATTGGAATGGCGACACCATCACCCCCACCAACCTGGCCCTGGGGCCAGAAACCGGAGAGGTGGGCCTTGCGCTGAAACCTTAGCCTGTCCGGGGCTCTGAGCGGGGGCTCCCCAGGGGCCACCAGCCCACCGTCCACCTGGGGTGCCTATTCCGTCTCCACCAGCCTCCTGCGCCACGACTCACTGTCTCTTACGTGTTTTAATAATTTATCTGGCCCATTTCTTGGGCTGTATACTTACAGTGACACATCTTTTGCTTTGAAGATTTCCCATCCTTTGGGGGAGGAGAATGGGAAAGGAAGGCAAGGAAGAGATAAGAGAGAGAGATTATAGCAGAAACGGGTTTCATGGGGCTTGAGATTTAGCACGGCTGGTTTAGGTGAAATCTGTCAGACAGGGAGCTGGGAGCTTTGTGGGGAGAAAACCGCGACATCACCCTGGTTGGCCACTCCCATGCTGAGAGCCAGGTGAAGCCATCTGGTCTACCCCCTTTCAAATACCACTTCCTAGAGGAAGCCCTCCTTGACCCTCCAACCTGAAGAGCTCTAACCGCTCTCAACAACCAAGGTCCCTTTTATTTTGTATGTATTTTTTTATGATACTGAAGCTAAATTTTCCTCCTAGAACCTGGGCTCCTTGAGGGGCCGGGTCTTGATCTCTGGGTACAGTACCCAGCACTGCCCACAGGAGGTGCTCTACATGGAATGAGAGGAACCCACCCAGCCCCATCTCTGCCCTGGGCTGTGCTATGGTCAACAAGAGCGCGGGAGGGCTGTCCAGAATGTATCCAGCCACGTAACTGTTCTTATATTGACAACGGCTGGATTAGTTTCTGGACAGCCCTCCTACTAAAGAAAAAATTTAATGTCCAAGTCTCTGCTGGTAGCCCCCAGGCCACTGGAGTCTCATGCTTCCATAGCCCCTTGGTGAGCTGGGGCATTGCTAAGTGGCCGGGAAACCGGTTTGGGTGAGGAAGGGAGGGTCACATTGTCCTGCTTGAGAAAGTCACAGGGATTTGGAAGAAAAGGGTCTCGGGCAACAGAGTGTGAATGAGAGTAACAAATAGAGACCTCAGGAGGGGCACATGCAGTGATGCGGGTGGCGGGGGGCAGTTACTCCCCAGGACAACGATGACTAAGTGTGTGATTGGCAGTTGTCACCTGCTCAGCTCGGTGCTAGAATCGCCCTCCATCACTGCAAACCTCAGCCGGCTCCCAAGCACGCTTCGGGGTTAGAGGCGCAGGACAGAATGGAAGAATCAGAAAGACAGTCCCACACAGGCCACAGGAAGCCTTGAGTGTAGGTGTTCTTCAGAAGGAAAAGGTGGGAAGCAGAGGCAGCCAGGAGGAACGCCAGGCCGGGCTTCAGTCCCTGGGGCAGAGGTGGGGGCGGCTGAACAAGGGGTGAGGTCCCCTAGCCACTCTATTCAGGCATTAGAGGAAAGCGGCCCCAAACACAGCTACCGGAGCCTAAACGGTGGCTGAACTGAAATGAATTCCTCTGCCGCCAACTCCTCCCAGGTCTAGGGTGTTCCAGCATGTTCAGAGTGCATGCTGGCTTCCCAGGTGACACTGGAGGGGGGACACAGCCAGTGGGCCCCGTCATGCCCCTGCCCTCCTCCCTCCCTGCCCCCCGCCTCGCTCCCGGCTGGTCTGGGAAGCCCTTCCAGTCTGGGCACCAGTCTGCCCACGTCCAGACTTCTTTCACAAAAGGGAGAAAGAAACCCCCACCTCCTTTAAGCCTTCCTTTTCCCGTTACCTGCGGCCAACCGACACCTAATCGCCACACGCAGTCCCCCCACCCGTAAACCGGAAGGACGGGGCCGGCCGGTCAGCACTTCCCAGAGCGGGTTCGCGGAGCACCAGCATCGGGGTGCGGAAGGAGGGCCCCATGGGAAACTTCGGGCGTCTTTCCCTGCAGGCCTTGTCGGAACGCTCCGTGGGCGGAGAGCACCCTGAGCAGGGTTTTCTCTCACTCACTGGACCCTGGAACACTTTTTAGGAAGTTCAAGTGAAAGCAAGTGTTCATGGAAAATGCTGGACTAGTGGTTTCTAAGGTTCCTCCCAGCCGGAGACTCCAGGCACCAAATCCAGGGACCTAGCCTACGAGGAAGGCTCCCCGAACAGGTACCCCACGTGTCGATGTGGTGGGCATTCAGCGCGTCTTAGGACGTGTTTGTGCGCCTCCAGGCCACTGAGCAATCCGACACCCACTGCACACCAGGCTCCATGTGGGTATGTGGGCTCCCGAAGGCCACAGCTCCAGGCGTGAGGAAAAGCAGCCACGGGACACACCTGTGGTCAGTGTGCCGCCTCACCTGCCTTCCCTCCCAAGCTCCCTTCCTCCCACCCACAGAGCACAGCTTCGGGAGGCCCTGCTGCCATGTTGGTACCGTGTGACCCCCGCACTCCTTGGCCGCAGCTGATGGGATGCCTGAGCCATGAGCTTGAGCAATCAGCATCTCTCTGCAGAATGTGACTAGGGAAGCCCAGGGCCTGGGGTCCCCTCCCTGGTTGTCCCCGAAACTAGGGGCTAGAACAGCTGCTGGGGGTCCACGTGGGCTGACGAACGAGCAGAGAGAAGCAGGCCTAGGAGCAGTCAGAGAGCGGCAGGGCTGCTAACCCAGGGAGAGACAGACGCACGGACGGACAGGCTGTCTTGGTCCCTGCCACTTGCCTAACCGTGTCGGTTTTGCCTGCGTGTTTCGGCGCCGGGTCCCCCTTCCTTGGGCTGGGGTCAAATAGCCTCCATGAGGGCTGTGTGGAATTGAATGTGCATGTGACTCCTGCGAATCGGCATTTCTAGCAGCTCCCGGACGAGACATGCTGCTGGTCTGCAGACCGCACTCGGAGACTCCGGAAAGGTGAGCCTCCTCGGCAGCTGGGGGTCATGGAGCTGCCCCTGCATGGAGTAAGTGGCAGTGCCGGAAGGAGGAGGAAGGACAGACGTCAGGAGGAGGGGCCCAAGAAGTAACGGTGTTTCTCTTTTCTTAAGTCATTCAGCACAGATTTGCTGCGGAGCTCATTTATACCAGGCTCTAATGTCACCGTTGTCTCTTAAAGAGACCAAGACAGGGAAATGCATGGTGTGTCTCTGGGCAGAGGGTTGGGGGAAACGAGTGGAAATGGGGAGAAACTGAGGATGAGGAAGGGAGCCAAAGGATGCCAGGGCAACAGGTCCAGGCAGAGGGAACAGCAAGTGCAAAGGCCCCGAGGAGGAGACGCTGCGAGTGTTTGGGGCTCTGAAGTGGGGCGCAGGGGGAGGAGAGGGTCTCAAGGAGGAGGAGACGATGAGGCTGGAAGGTGGCAGGGCTCCATCACAGGCCTTGGCCAGGGCTTCAGCTTTACCTGAGGGAGACAAGGGCCGTTAGAGGAGAATCGTGACCGGGAGTGACCGACCGACCGGGCTGCTGTGTTGAGAAGGGAGTGTGGATTAGGGTGTTCAGAAGGGAGTGTGGATTAGGGGGTGGTGGCCGCAGATGAGGCAGAGGCAAGGAGACGGGCCAAAAGGTGCTTGCAGCACCCCAGGCCTGACGTGCTGGTGGTGCTCTGACCGGGGGGTGGTGTTGGATGCGAAGTCGGGTGCTGAATGCATTGGGAAGTTACAGGAGACAAGATCAGCTACTTACATTGGACCCGGGAGGGGAGAGGGAGAGGAGTTAAGGAAGACACCAGCAGGTTTGGCGGAGGCTCTGGAAGGACGGGGCTGCCATCAGCTGAGCCAAGGAAGCCTGCGGTGGGGCTGGTCTGCCGGGCGGGCAAGTGCGAGGCCTCAGTTTGCACACATTTGCTTGAGAGGCCTATTGCGTATTGAGATCACCCAGGCAGGCGCATCTCTGAGTCTAGAATTCAGAAGCAAGCTGCAGCCTGGAGAGACATACCTGGATGTCCTAAGCATATGGCTGGAAGTTAAAGCCTGACCTCGGATGAGATCCTGGGGAGTGAGCGTAGACCCAGAACAGAAGAAGTCCAAGGACAGAGGCCTGGGGTCCTGTGAAGCTTACGGGTCTGCAAGTATCTGCCGGTCTCCTCTGAGTCTCAGCATCGCCGCAAACTTGTGAGCTCCATGCAGTCCTCACGGGTTCCCCTCCTAGAGAACCCCCTTCTCAGTAAATCTCTCTCATACCTGCTCTCACCCCCCACATCCCCCCTACCCCCAGGCAGGCAGGATTCCTGGCTCAGCATCTGAACTCTCAAAGCACTTCTTTGTTCAAACCAGCCTAGAGATAAATGAGACAATGTGTGGGAAATGCTTAGGGCGTCCAGTCCAGCTGCAGGGCCCACGGGTGCCCCGTCCCTGATGCAGCAGTTATAGCTGAACGCCCCACCCACCCGGACCCCACCACGCGGTGCCTGCACACAGTAGGGGCTTTGGAAATGTTTGCTGCAGGCAGGAATGGCTGAGCCATCGGCCCTCTGACCGAGCTGACACTGTCCCCCACAGCGTCTCCGGCCTTCTCCAAGCCCCCTCCCACATCATCTTTGTTTCTTCTGTCTCTGTGCCCAAGGGGAAGTCACTGCCACCCTCTGGCTCCAACTGGCTTTTGCTCATATGCCACCCACCCCCAGCCAGGTGGGAAGGCAGATAGAGGACGCGCTCCCAGCTGCTACTGTCCCCTCCCGCTGAAACCACGGGGATGAGTGTTTTCTTCTCCGCAGAACCGGGATTTCCCCATTTGCATCTTCCACAGCGAGCTGGGGCCCAGCCTCCACCTGGCGCCTCTTTTAACATCATCGTCTGCGGACTTCTCTGGGTGACAAGTATCTTTGTCCTGAGCCCCCTTCCCAGTCCCCGCCTCTCTGCCGGGGTTCTAACTCCTGCAGGCTTCCATCTGCACAAAGGGACTATTGAGAGGCAGGCCGTGGGGCGCCGCCTTTGATCTGGGGTTCTAATAACGTGTGTATGTTTGCATCCCCAAACAATGCCACAGCCTGGCAGGCAAGCTCGGTGGAGGCAGGGGAGGAAGAGAAAGTGGGCCAGAGGGTGACGGTGGAGACCTGGCCGGGGGCGCTGGCTGGCACTTGGGCTGGTACATTTGGAGAGCACCTCTGGTGAAGACACTCATCACACAGATCAAGGCCCTGGCATGGCCACGATTTGCCAAACTGAAACTTGCAAGGTCACTGGGACTGCTCACAAGCTCTGCAGAACCAGGGGTCACGGGTTCAGCAGGACAAGGACAGGAGCTGCAAGGGAGGAGCTCAGACAAGGTAGACCTGGTGGCATATGCCCAGCCTAAAGGGACAGCTGCTGCCAATGCCAGTGACCACCCAAGGGCCCTGAGTTGCTAGATCTTTTGATTTTTCAAGAGTAGCTGGGAATCTAGGTTTCTAGGTGAAATCTCCAAATTTTAAAATGTTGGCAACTAATTCTTAAAAATGTAAGTCACGGTGCAGCCAAATGAAACATGCATCCCAGCCAGGAGCCAGCCCGTGGTCACCAATTTCACTCTCTGCTTAGGTAAACTCATTCCAGAGAAAATGCACATGGAGGCAGGGAGAGGGTAGGGAGGAATAATTCGGCCCAGGCCCCAGAGTCTCCCCAGTGTTCCCCAAACACCCTTGGTGCCTTCAGCATTAACCCCACCTGCCGCCAAGTCTCTCCGGACCTGGACTGGGCACCGGGAGGCAGGAATGAAGCAGACAGGGGCCTGGCCGCCCTCGCGTCCAGACAAGAGGCAGAAGTGTGCTGAGAGCCCACTGTGGCCAGGCCCCGTGTGAATGGCTGTGTAGTTTGCTCTGTCACTGACTCCTTACAACCCTCTGGGGACTAGGAGCTATAATTACTGTCCCCACTTTATAGCTGAGGCCAAGGGCTCAAAGAGAATCATGGAGCTTCTCCACAAAGTAGCAGAGGCCAGATTCCCCAGCACCTGCCGGCCGAGCCTTTGCCTGTGGCCACTACCATCCCCTGTCTCATGGGCTGCAAGGTGGGTCACTCAGGTTTGTGGCAGATGAGTCGTGGTATTGTGCAGGGCGTAGCCTGTGCACCCGTACACGCCACCCGAGTGGGAGAACAGGAGAATGACAAGCAATTAGGTGTCCATCGCGGTACATATGAAGCCCTGGGGCTCAGCCCAGGAATGAGGCTGGGGCCTCCCCTAAGATGCGTCTTCCCCCATCGCCTTGCTTGTGGTGGGGACACAAGGTCCTCCTTTGCCCAGGCCTTGTGCCTCCCTGGGAACCTGATAGAAGCAAAGCCCGTGCAGACCACTAGCCTGCCTGGCTCCAACATCTGCCCTCGGATTTCTCGTCTGTCAATGGGATCCCAGCACCGTCGTCACGGAGCTACTGCTAAGCAACGAATGTGACACACCTGAACGAGCTGGAGAGTGACTCCAGGCTCAGCGAGGTGGCTGTGCCCCCCGGGTGACCTCGGCCAGCTCCGTGCCCCCCCTTCCTCCAGCTGGGCCACGGTGCCCGGCGCCCGGCGCCCAGCGGGCTCTCGCTCGGCCCCAGCCATTGTTGCTGTGGCCTCGCTGTCGGTGTCATCGTCTCTATGACCTTCCTCCTAAATAAAAGATGCCGTGGCTCCCACTTTCTCCAGCGTCAGGCCGGCCCCTCCTCCCAAGCGCTCCCTGCTGACCTGCTGACCTTTCCAGCAGTGTAGGAGTGCCACTCTCCATCCTCGGGGACCGCTCCCCCGAGTGGGGGGTCAGGGGCTAGGGCGGGCACTGGGGAGGGGGGCCTGCTCACAACACACGGCCAGAGGATGACAGGTCAGGAGCCACGAGCGGGGTGCTGGCCCCCGAAAGAAAGTGGAAGGGGCAGGATTCTCCCCAAGAGCTGGGCCCCGGAGCCCCTCCCACCCTGTCCCGTGCCCCTCCTCTAAACCCTTAATCTTCATCTCTGGAAGAGGATGCTATTGGGGGCCCTGGGTGGTTCTAGGGGACACCCCAAGGACCAGCAAGCCCCTGAGGAGCCCCTTGGCCTCACTGAAACCCTGAAGCAACGAGGTACCTCGGGAGGGTCCGAAGCAGAGGGCCGTGGCAGAGCTTTCACAGCCAGTGCCCCCCTCATCCAAGCCGATGTCTCCATGCACGTGGAACGTTCTGGATGCCTCTAACTCTGGAGGAAAATACTCCAGATTTTCAAAAACTTTTAATGCCAATAAAAATGCCGATTTTCCTATTCTTAAAAATTAGCAACCTGTGCTGGCCTAGCGGATGCCCGTCCTGGGCTGGCCGCTCGCCCCTCCTCGTGTACCCCGGGGCTCCGTCTGGCCAGCCCCTCCGGGGCCCAGGTGGCCTTCTGAGTCCGTCTTCTCTGTGTTGTCCCCACGCCAGGCTCCTGCTCACCCTTCACTCCTGGAGTAGATGTCCCTTCTTTCCCCACAGACTGGCTGTCCTTCTCTTGTCTGAGCCCCCAGCTGGAGCCCCGAGGGGGCCTTACCTCCAACCCAAGGGGCTGAGCAGAAGCAGGGCCTCGTACCCCCACTCTCACAGCCCCCAGGAGGAATTCTGGGGCCAGCTGCTCACACGCTGATAGGAAAAGAGGGGCTGAGGCTGGGCATGTGGGGTGAGCAGGAGAGGGGGGTCCTTCATTTTCATGCAGACCCCTCAGTCCCCATGCAAGCCCTGGCCAAAGTACCGACTCCATGTGGCCTGTGGAACCCATGTGACAATGGACTGTGCACACTGACCACCTCGTTCACCTCACACGGGATGCCAAGGCCAGGGGTTGTCTCGGATGATGTGGGCAAGAACCTTACTTTTCATGGTAATCAGAGGCCCGTCTCCGTCCATCTCGCTCGCCTGCTCACATTGGCTTCCACAACCCTCTGCTCCCAGGAGCCTCCAGAATTTTCCCTTGTCTGCCTCCTTGCTATGCCTGTCCTGTGTCCTCATCATTTAGTGCTCATCTGAATTGGTGTTGTAGGTGTCCTGGGCCAAGGTGCCAATCACCTGTCCCCTCCAGGGGACACATTTAAAACATGGGGCTGTTCCATGTTAGAACCCCATCGTCACCCCAGGGTGTGAAGTGGCCATCCTGACAAACCCTCAGAGCCAGGCTTTGTGAGCATCACAATCCCTCCTTCCATGGCCAGCCGGGTGCCAAGTTCTGCCCACTCCTCAGTGTCTCCTAGATCTGCAGCCAAATACTCTCCCTTATTTGCCTTGAAGGGACAGGCACATTTCATTCACTTTCAAGGAAATGTCTGCCAGGACTTGAGTCGGAATAGCCCTCATCTCTCTGTCAGCCTTTTTTTTTTCCAAGTAAACCTGGGATTCGGCTAGGCCAGCTCACAGCCCCAGCACGGCCCAGGTACTTTTCCTGGAGACAGCTATTACGTTTCAGGATGCAGGAGAGGTGCTTCGTGCATTTGCTCACACACAATATAAAAATGGCTGTATTCAAAGATCGAGAAATTAGCAAAAACTTAAGTGTTTCTGCTTTAAGGACAGTCTTAAGTGAGACTGTCTCTCTGGGTTTTGTCTTCCTGCGACTGCATCCCGGCCTGACCCGCGCTCCTGCCCCAGCGCGTGTACCCTGCATGCTTTTACACCACCGGTGCAAATGTCCCCACAGGGCAATGGGCGCACAGCGTCTCCGTGGTATTAGGAAAGTAGCTGTGACCTTGTAGGGCCCCTGAAAGGGACTGCCAGGCATTCTCGGACCACACTGTGATCACTATTCTGCCTTTCCCCCCAGCCATACAGGCATGTGTGCACGTGCGCGCACACACGCACACACGGCATCTGTAATCTGATTTTTAAAGAGCATTTGAATATCAAAAAGAAGAAAGACGTCATCTCAGAAGAAAGGAGAATCCATTAAACGGAATGCATTTAGACATACGAACAACTCGGCTTTGTCCTCACGTTTCTGGTGTTGCCAAGACCGGGGGGCAGATGTTGGCGGGGAAGATGATGTGTGGAAAGCGCCTCCAGCCTGACACACCCCTTCCTGTACAGATGACAGAAATCATGCCCGGTGCGAACACAGCTAGAAATGGCTCAGCAGAGCCGGCCCCCGGGTTTGCCTCCAGACAGGGGCCAACTTGCAGGACCCCCTGAGTGAGCTTTAACACCCACCCCCACCCTTCCAGGAGAGCTGGGGGCACAGCAGCCCCACACAAGCCCCAGCGAGGTGGGCATGGAGGTGGGTTATGTCTGAAGGGGTGGAACTCTCACTCCCCTCTGAGGGTCCCGGGGCAGCGGTTTTATTCACTGACTAGCCCACACTGCTTGGCCCCTGCCCAGCTCCCCTGCCCCCACCCCCACCCCAATCCAGCGTCCACCGCCTGGGGCCATTTTGTAGGAGCCACACATACTCATATACACATCTGTCACACACCCGTGACTCATTCTCACGTACCCCTCATCCCGTGTACCACCCCCTAATCACATCACTTACATCGCAGCTTCCGTAGCGCCCACAGCCCTCCCCTCCCCAGTCCGCGGCTCCCACTGCCCCCCAGAACCACTGTTTCTTGGATGCCTCCCCCTCTTTCACCTCCAGGAGGATGGGTGATTGCTGCCTCCCTGGGAGTCTTCCTGTCTTTTAAAAAGTCGCTTCTCACATCACTGAGCAGACAGGAACAGGGCTAATATCCCCACGACAGCGACTCGCCGCTAACTCAGAAGCGCGGGCTGCCAAGCCATTCCGGATCAGCTGCAGCTAATGGTTAGAAACGGAAACCCCCCAAAAGCTAAAGGAATTCCACATCAGGGAAGGACTGCCCCAGACTGTGCGGGGCAGTGTCCCCAGAAGCAGGCCCCCTGGCAGGCTGACGTGGGTCCCCACGGCCCCAGGAGGCTCCTGCCCAGGGGTCTCTACCCACATGGAAGGGACAAGCATGGTCTGGGACAGAAGCTCGCTCCCTGGGCTTTCTCACAGCTCCGCTCACTAAGTACCCTCGGGCGAGTGACCACAAGCCCACTGTCTGCCCGGGCTCCCGCGCTGGTCCCATGGAGTGCTGACCATTGCAGCCGCCCGGTCGGGACTGTAAGGGCTCCGTGGCTTAGTATACGGAAAGCTCTAGAGTGCCCGTATGTCTGCTGAATACCTATTCCAGGCTGTCACCTTCAGTGCCAGACCCAAATGTGGTAACGTCAGGGCTGCTGGGGCCAGCAGCACACGTCCCCCGCTTAGCCTCTGGCTTGGGGGCATCGTGCATCCCTTCTGGGCTTCAGTCTCCTCACTTGAGAGGCACCATCATGACGCGAGATGGAATCGTGGAAAAAGTCACTCCGTCAGCCGTCATGGCACCCCGTAGGCCTGCGCAGTGCACAACCTGAGCAGGTGCGCGTGGCGGCCCCGACGACGGACGTGAAGCAGGTGCACGCACCACCCTGCGGCTCCTTCTGCGGCAGCTGGCACACTGCACCACTGGCTTTACTCACAGTCCTGTACTGAGTGCGGGGACTGTCAGCCCTGAGGGAGGCCTGGCACCCCCAGGGCACGAGGCCGCCTGCCTCAGGGAGCTGAAGTTTCCCGCAGGCCCAGCCCAGCTGTGAGGCAGGACCCAACTCCACATTGGTCCAGCTCCCGAGCAGGGTGAGGGGGACACAGGGGTACCTCGCCCACGCAAGGGTCACCGGGGAAGGCCTTGACTCACACGGGTGGAAGGGGCACGCTCTCCGAAACGCTGTCTCTTCCAGGCACCCAGGCATGTCCCCCCACCCCCCGCCCCGAGAGTGGAGGTGAGGGCGAAGGCCAGGCGGGGCCCTGGGGACTGGGCCCTTGTCCGCTCTCCCATACCAGCCAGTTAATCCACTTCAAATGGGACAATGCAGAGAGAATCCTGAGTGACACTATTTTCCTATTACCCTTCATTACCGCCACTTAGGTCTTTTATTTTATTACAAACATTCTTCGGCCCAGGCCGGTCTCCTAATTGGAGCTGCTGCCTCCGCCCCCGCCCAGATCAAAGCTGCCCTGTTTGTTTGTGGAGGACAGAGGATGAACATGAAGGCCCCTTTGTCTTGCAGCTGAAGTCACCGCTGGCACCAGGCAGGGAGGAGGCTGGGGTGGGGGAGGGCGCGTAGCCTGGCCAGGCGCTGGGACCAGGGGCGGAGGCGGGGGACAGACCAAAGGGGCAGCTTGCAGAGCGACACCCCAAACCTCCCTGCCAGCCTCTGCAGAGGTGTCTCAGGCCGGGGGTCCCAGGGTAGGTCTTGTTGGACCCCTGTGATGACTTTTTGCTGAAATACTCGCACAAATATGAAAAGATTTTTTCAACATAGCAGACGCTCAAGTAGTTCTTAAAGAGATAGAATGTTTTATTTCTAATTTCTCTTTTAAAACCAGAATATCTGGCAATACTGGGGGATGGGGGCTGCTTGGGCGGGAACGAGCTAACCCGTTTTCCGAAGGCGTTTTCCTGATCCTCGGATCGGGACGTTGGAGCCTTCCACCCTCTTTGGGTAAGCTTTTCTCCTTTTTAAGGAATCCTGTGACTGATTGCTTTCCTTGACGTTCCCGCTTTCATCTCCCCGGGCCCACCAGAATCTTAGCCCTGGTGCGCTGGAGAAGGTGGGGGCTGATGGGAGATGATTGTGCCCATTTTACAGAAGTGGGGAAACTGAGGCCCTGGGGCATGCAATGAGCCGGCCTGAGGTCCCACAGAGGTAATGACAGACTCAAGAAGTAAGAATTACAAGACAAGGGGAACTAGCACCATTCGTCCTCTCTTACTTTGATATTACGTTCCATACAGCTATTTTGGAAAAGGAAAGCACAGAGAAGGGCCTTCCCGTGACCCAGGGACCCCTGACCTTAACCCTGAGGGTCTATTCCGTGCAAGTTGCCGAGTAGACAGTACCCACCCTTACAACAACCCTAGGAGGTGGGTCACAGTTCCTCCGTCCTATAGTCAAGAAAACTGAGGCTTTAGAGGCTCCAAGGCTTGCCCAAAGTTACACAGTGTGACCAAGAGTTAGATCCAGGTCATCCAGGCTCCAAACCTGGGTAAGTGTTCATTCTGGCTTCAGGGTGAGCTGGGTGATTACTGCTCAGAGCCTCGGGTTTCCCTACACAACACGGGCCACCTGCTCAGAGCACACCCACCCGCCAGGGCTGGACTCCCTCCCCAGACACACCCCTCAGCCTTATTTACCTCTGCCCCCGCCATGCCTTCCCTTGAAACAGCCAATTGGACCAGCAGTGGACACCTGCCCCAAGCTGGCCCAATCAGATCCCCCCTCCTGGAGGTGGGGTTGGGGTCCTCTCCTCTGAAGCTGTGCTCCGGTGACCCAAATTGGACCACGGGCCAGCAGAATGATGAAGTGTCTGAAAGGAAAGAAAGACAACACTGATGCAGAGAGAAAAAAGACTCGGGGACACAGCTCCCGAGAGACGCAGGCACCCCCAGCCTCAGCCACGGCTGCAACGTGGGGCTGGGGGCTCCACCTTGCCACCTCTTCCAATGTTTTTTCTAAACCAGAAACCCAACGTTTATATGAAATCTCTTGGAATCTCTTTAAATATTACAAACAGGTTCTGATTCTTAAAAATATTTTGTATTGCATCCAAAACATATCAATTACCTTCAAAGCCTAATTAGAAACCAACTAAACAAAAGATTTAGATCCTCGGCGTCCGACCTTTTGGCCTCCACGGGCCCAGGCTGGGGGAACTGCCCTGGGCCACACGTGAAATACACTGACACTAACGATAGCCCATGAGCGAGAAACCGAAATGCTCACAACATCATCTCATCAGGTTTTAAGGATTCGTGTTGGGCCGCAGTCAAAGCCATCCCGGCTGCAGGTCGGACCTGCCTGCTTTAGGCAGTTCATTAAGAAGCTCCATAGATGGCCAAGAACCACATGCAAAGACGTTTAACCCCGTCAGTCATTAGGGAAACCACAATAATAGGTGCTCCTATTACAACGGCTCTTTTTTTTTTCAACTCAACAATGTCAAGTGCTGACAGATCCGGGAAGCGACCAGGAGTCTCTCACGCTGCTGGTGGGCGTGCGAAATGGTGCCACTCAGTACACTGGGGACAATCTGGCAGCTTCTCGTCGAGTTAAACAGACGAGCACACTTACCATGCAGCCCAGCGCTTGTACCCCTAGGTGTGACCCCAGAGGAATAAACATTTCCGTTCACCCAGAAAGCTGGAAGCGTACGTGTATCACGGCGTTACGTGGAAGTGCCGTGGGCGGGAGACAGTCCCTCCACTGGGAACGAAGGGACCGACCGCGGCACGTCCACACAATGGCACTAACCAGCCGTAGAAGGAATTAGCCACCTACACAGGCAGCAAGGCGGCCGCCTCTCATGTGCTTTCTGCTGACAGCTCAAGAGACCCCAGCGTGTAGACGCCATTTCCGTGGCATTCTAGAAAAGGCCCAAGTACAGGGACAGGAAACGGTCAGTCACACACACGCACACACCTAACGGTCAGTCACACACACGCACACACCTAATGGTCACCGGGCTTAAGGACCCAGCTTGCAGCTAACTCACTCAGAGAGCTTAGGAGATTGCTTGCTCCTCCTTAGGCCTCAGTTTCACCTGTTGTGGATGACTGGAAGCCCCCCCACCCCTGCACCCCAGTCCTAAAACCCCCCAGGTCGCAGGCCTACCTGATGGGCCAGCGTCAGCACCCCCTCCTGTCTGGGACAAGGCCGCTCCTGCAACGAGTCCCCAAACCACGCTTTGGCACTGCGCCTCCCCCTCCCCCGGCTGCCCTGCCCTGGGCAAACAGGACCCCCGCCCCTGCGAGTTACCCCAGCTCTGATCGCTCAGCTTTCTGGAAGAATGACCCCATTCTTCTCACTCATCACAGTCCCCAGCTACCCCAGGCCACTGCCTCCCTCCCTGCCCCTGCAGACAATGCCCCAGGCCCGGGCTGCACCCCCAGACCCTGCACACCCCCGCTCCCCCAGCCCTCGGACATCAGGCATCTGCTGCCCTCTGGACTCCGTGTCAGGCAGAGCGGGGGCAGCGGGCCGGCAGCCCCACGGCCCAGGGCCCCCCGCCCACCCTCTGGACCCCCCAGGGTCTGCCTCGGCGCTCAGGAAACCATTTAGGTCATTTGAGACAATTAGGAGTCTTAGCTCTGTTTGGGGCTAAACAACAGGAAGAAACAGACCGCTGTCTGTCCGGGCCCATCCCGCAGTTCCCGTGGGGGCCTGGGAGTGGCTGCACACCTCGGGGGCTGCCCTTCCGTCCGGCTCCTCGATGCCCAGGGCTCCTTCTGGGCTGGCATCGATGCCCAGGGAGACAGGTGTGGGCTGGCACGGGGAGGAGAGGGGAGCCCCCAGAGGGAGCGGACTTAGTCTCTGCCCCCAGGTCCTCGCAAAGCGAAGGTATCTGACGGGTACGCTACGTGGCCTCCCATGGGACAGCCGATTTGTCCTGTGGCTCTGAGGGGTCCTAAGAATGGAAAGGAGAGCCCCGCAGTGCTGGCGGCCCTCTTCTCCCGGGAGGGTGCCGGGCTCACTCCTGGCCTGGTGTCCACGTTAGCGCCAAGAACGACCTTGACTTTTAATGCCGGAGAGCAGAGGTTTACGCAGGCTCGTGTTCTCCCAGTACGGGGGTGATTTCTTGGGGGTGGCCCTAAAAGTTACTCTGTTCGTGGTAAACACTCAGACAACAGCGAAGCAAGTGCAAAACCCCCATGATCACCGATCGAGCAGGCACCATCTTGTCCTTGTTTCTCTGACCCACAGCGATGTCGGCCTTGGGGCCCGGAGCGGCTAGCGCTGCCTGTGAACTCTGTCCCGCAGCGGGGCTCTGGGTCCCCTGGGCTTGGCCTGGGGGGTCAGGGAGCAGATACAGGGTGAAGCAGCGAGCATTGGCTCCGCTGAGGTTGTGCTCCCCTGAACGACATTCCAGAAGAGGTAGGGAGCTCCCTGGGAGAAAGCGGGTGAGCGAGGGCTGCTCTGTGCCTGTCAGCGTGCCGGGAGGCAGACGCTCCCCCAGATGTGGCTTATCACCTTGACGTCGCCAATTTTTAAAACCTGTGTCTTATGCCACACAAGGACATTTAAAGAGGAAATCAGCAACTCTTCACTGTCACCGGGACTTCGTACTGGAATGGGCCTCTAAATAGCCAAGAGGCAAGGACCGACCCCCGGCATCCAAAGCTTCATGGAGACCTCAGTACACTGCTCTTGCTTTCGCTGTTGGGGGGTGGAGGGTCACGCCCCAGATGATGAGCTCAGTTGGGAAACGTTGTCTTCTCTCCCTGGGCCTCAGTTTCCCCATTCGTCTAGCATTCTTCTTTCTCGGCGATTCTGAATCCTCTTCACCCCCCTCCCCCCCGTTATTTCTCTTCCCCCCCCTATTTTTTTTGTCCCGATGGTCACCTTCCAACAAGCCATACCCAGTAGGTTGTCACAGACCGATGGAGTGACAACCTGGGAGGAAGGGCAGAGAGGCGATGCCACAGAGCCCTCAGAGCCCACAGAGCTGGAAAGGGAGGAGGCAGGGGGAACGAGTAGGGATGCACAGTGGCGAAGGCAGGACAGCGGGGGGAGGGTCTCTGTGGAGTTCTAGAAAGGGCGTGAGGTGTAGAAGAGGTGGGGGGAGCTCTTCTGTGCATAAACACCAGATGCTGTCGGCCAGTAGGGGTCGTTCACAGGAGGGGCTCCGCGAGGAACCCCAGATGGAGATGTGGGAGGAGCTTGCCCTGCCCTCCCCAACACCTGCTGGTCTGGGGACCTCGTGGGATGCGCCCTGAAAGCCCCCTGCTGGGACCTGTCCTCCTGGGGTGGGGGACTCAAGAGCACATGATAGAACAGGACAGCTCCAGCCCCTGCTCGTCCCTCCAGCACGCTCACTCCGCCAGGGTCTCCCCATCCGAACCCCCGGCCACACAAATGCAAGGGGAGTGGCCACGGTGGATGGCAGGGCTGAGGGGGGTTTGGATCACCCCATTCCATCATTCTGCACTGCCCAGAGGGGATGCCGAGGCCCGGGGAGTGCAGCCAACCCATGACAACAAGTTAGTGGCCAAGCCGAAGCAGTCACAATGACCCTGTCGATAACAGTCACGGCGATCACCAGTGTGTGTGCATTCCAGTGACCTGGCTCTCACTCCAGGATTTGAGCTGTGGGAGCGGACCCTGGAGCTGTGGCCAGAGGTGGGGATGTACCAGGGGACAGAGGGGCCTTCTGGGCGCCTCTCGAGTGGTCCCGTGTGGGCACCATCAGGTACGAGCGATGCCTGCTGGGTGTGGGCGGTCTGAGAGTCTCCCGACGTGGATATTTTTAAGCAATTGGGTTTGTTCTCTATTCCCAGCCCCCAGCCCCACCCCTACCCCTCCCAGCAAATGGATAACAGGGAACAGCCAAAGCTTCTTAACTTTTCTTTAATCTTCCCCTCTCTGGCAAACTGAAAAATCAAACGATAATTGTCTGGGTGATCTCATTATTGTCAACAAAATCCAAGCCTTGAAGTTCGAATCCACTGAAACGCTGACACATTAAACACAAAAGGAAACTGTGCTTACATGTTGTTCAATAAATAAACAGGTCTGGCGGGAGCTCAGCACACGGAGGGGCCAGGCCGTCGAGAACGCTGGGACCTGGGGGCCGTGACCTTCGGAAAAGACCAGGCCCCGGGGGCTGACGTCTCCTCCTTCCTGCATGTGTCAGTCCACGCCCCTGCCGGAAACAGATGGCATCTTCCCAAGGGGAGTTTATGATGGGGCTATTTACTGGGGGACGGAACCCGGAAAGGGTGGTGGGCACCCTAAGATGAGCACCACTGGGGAGCCCGAAAGGACAAGGGGGCAAAAGAACCAAAGAGGATGGTATCTGGAGAGGCCACCGGCTAGGGGCTGTGGCCTGGCAGGGAGAAAGGCAGGAAGCGTCAGCCTGACCACACTCTCCCTGCCGCCGTCTCATCTCCCGCTGGTGCCTCCCGTCGGCCAAACCCAAGCACAGGCGGATGGCGAGGGACTGCAGGAGGAGCAGATGGAGAGGAGAAGCCACCAGCGCAGGAGGCAGGGCCCGGAGGGCCATCCCATCCACGTGGGACACCCCCTGCAGCGTGCCACACCCACTAACCTCAGCTCGGGCATGGCCGGGGCCGGCCGGACACTCATGCCCACCTCCACCCACAGGCAGCCTGCCCCCCTGGGACCGTGCCACACCTCACGGCCTGGCAAAACCAAGTTAGGGGTTGGGGAGCAGGCCATGTGCATACAAGGGAGCAGGCTCTAATTCAGTGTCAGGAGGGTGGGCCCGGAGAGGATGGGCCCGGGGAGGGCGGGGGCAAAGCTGGGAAGGGTGGTGCATTGGTTAGTTAACACAGAAAAGGAGGTGTGTCCTAGCTGCCTCTAGAGTTTTCTGCCATCTTACCGGAATTCTAACAAATGCCATGACATTATATTTCTGACAACCCTTAGGCAAAATGGGACACTGTAGGGGACTAAAGTGTGGTGGAGGTGTCACTCCCCCTGCCCCTTTCCTATGCACTTACAGTGTTAGAGGCTCCTGGGAAGGGACGGGAAGAGGGACAGAGGGACGGAGGGCATCAGGGCACCCATGTCCTCACCTGCCTCTGCTGCTCCCTGCTCGGTGACCCTGAACAAACCCTTCTCCACTCTGGGTCTCAGTTTCCCCATCTTATAAGGAAAGGAGTCTTTGATTCTGACCTTGGCCAGCCTAAGACCCCAACATGGAGATGAGCCCTCTCCCTCGCTCTGCAGAACCCCTCCCTCCCTCCCCAGTCCCTTCTGGCCAATAGGGGCCCGTGGCTGCTTGTACACTGAGAAGTTAAGTCTTATCCTTTAATTGTGAGACACTAGTGTGAGCGCCCTGGATGTTTGCAGAGAGCCTCTCACGTGTTGTCACATTTGGAATGCTGCAAACAGCCCCCTCTGTTCTGCCTGCTCAGCCACAGTGTGAGCAGAAGGAGTGAGGGAGGGCCAGGCATCCCTGACTCACTCCTCAAGCCAGAGGCTCTCCCACACCCTATCCCGTCCCCTCCCTCCTCGTGCCGTGACTGCATGACTTCAGCAGGGCAGTTCACCTCTCTGAGCCTCAGTTTCCTCCTCTGTAAAACCAGGGCACTAATAATAACTACGTGAGTGACAGCACATTCTACGTTTGGCTTGAGGCCCGGCATATCCTATGGCCTCATGTTCTGCCCTCCTTGGGGGCACGGTACAGAGCCACATGGTTCTGACACCTGCCTGTCCAGCCACCAAGCAGGTCCCCAGCACTTTATTCCCGTCTTCCCTCTCCTCGCACACCAGGAGACTGTGGAAATGAGGCTGAGAAAGCCTTCTGCAAAAACGCAAAGGACTGCTCGCTCCTAAGGTATTAAGAAAATACATTTATCTTTTCATCTATCTATGCCCTTGTCACCCATAACAAATTCTAAACTCTTTGAAGGTTGAAAATAAAGGCAGGAAGCTAATGTTTATTGAACCCTATGGCAGACATTACAAATGCTCCCCAATATCTGGTTCGCTTTTCCTTCCTGGACATACAGAAAACTACTTATCCCAACGCCCTTGCTGTGAGATGGAGCTACGTGATACTTCTGGCCCGTCAATTAAGAGCAAAATTATTCTGCCCAATTCTTTAGCTAATCTCTTCCTCGGCCCCAGTGAGCACAGGAGCTTTTGGTTGACATGGTAGAATGAGAAGATAATCGTCTGGATTCTGTGTCACATATGGGGCAAGGGTGCCCTGAGATGTGGCCTGGACGTACAGCAAACTTTGTAAGAGTGGAAAATAAACCTCAGTTGTGTGAAACCACTGAGCTCTGGGGATGTTTGTTACAGCAGCACAGCCTGGCCTGCACGGGCGGGTACAAGCACACATACGCAGGCATTCTCATGTGCATTCTTACCTCGCTTGGGCCTCGCCACAACTCCCAAGGTCGGGATTGATATTATTTCCACTTTTCAGACGAGGAAACAGACCCTGACATGTTGGGTAATTGGCCCAAAGTCAGTAAGACGTGGAGCTTGGGGAGAGAGTCCTGGGTCTTAACAAGTAGGTAGGTTCCACCATCCAGAAAGGGGGAATTTGGGATGGAGGCATGTCAGTGGCCAACTCCGTGTAAAATGGGCCCTGGTCAGTTCAGGGTCTTTGTAGAGTAAATCTTAATCTTTGAAGTGTAGGCTTCCAGAGTCTGGGGAAAAAATGTTCCCAGCTAAAAGTAGCTCCAGCAGAGGGTCACAGCCAAAGTCCAGCTCTAGGCTGGCAGACTTCTTGGATGGCCTGGAATTCCTGCTGGCCAGGGCTCCACTGGCATGGAAGTATTTACACTCGCCTCAAATTAGTTCTCCCACGCCTTCCAGAGCCCCAGCCCATATTTGGGATGGAAAAGGGAAAATGATTCCCAGTGGGGATTCGAAAGCATCAAAAAAATTCCACGGGAGCCGCAGCCTCTCTCCGCATGGGCCAGGGCTCTGAGCGGTCATATTGCTTGGTCCCTTCCACCTGGACCCTGTGCCTAGCAGAGCAGCCAGGCCAGGGCACGAACCCCCTCGCACACTAACTCAGGCATTTCTGGAAGGACCCTACAGGTGGAGGGCCAGTGTGGCTCCATGGCCAAATGACACCCAAGAGGTGAGAAAAGAGATCCAACTTTTGTTTCTTGCCTGTTGGGTGTGGGCTTTTCTTTCTCGAGAAGGCACTGTGTGGCTGGACTGCCTTCAGCTCTGGGGAGCAGAAACCCCAAATGAAAGCTCTTCGTGGAAAGAAAGGCTCCCAGAAGACCATGCAGTGTGTACCCTTTTTATCATGATCAAAAGCAGGCAAAACAGAGCAATATGTTGTTTGGATGCACATTTATGTGACAAAACCACACACACACACACACACACACACACACATACACACACGTAAGAAAATTTATGGGAACGATAAACATATGATTCAGGGCAGTACTCATCTAAGGGGCTGAGGGGTTGTCAGGGGGGCACTTCAAGGGACACATGTCGGGGAGTACCTACAATTGGCAATATTCTAGTTTTGGAGTTTTGAGTTGAGTGTTTTGTTATTTTAGTAACTACAGCAGTGGCTTGTCACAAACCGAAGCTCATGAGTAACCCGGTTCTGTCTACTTATTAGCTTAGATCTATCTTTAAACGGGGTCTCCATACCTAAGTGCCAGGACATTATAAGCCCTTCGCACGTACAAGCACATTTACACCTCACAGCAGCCTTTGAAGTGGGTCTTATTTTGTGTGCATTTTACAGATGAGGAAACCGAGGCAAGAGAGGTGAAGCACCTTACCCAGGGTCTTGGTCACGGCACTAATAAGGATGCTAACAACCTCATCTAACAACGAGCCCAGGGCCAGAGTTCTCACAGAGTGGGTTCGTTCTGGGGTTCAGTGACATCATCAACAAAGCCATCTTCGTCACAGCCAATCATCCCATCCCAGTGCTGCTCTCCTGATGTGGCCACATGAGCGTTGACCCTGCAGCACCTGGGGCTAAAATTCCTGGATGAAGCCAGCACCCCACGGCAGGCAGGATGACAGGAGCATCCAGGCAGAGAGAAAGCAGGCCTGGGGTGCTGTTGCAGCCTGAGCCCTCCCGTCTGTATTCCTCTCCCACCAAAAATCACCCTTCCTAACCCCCGTGCGCTGTTGGTGGGGATGCAAATTGGTGCAGCCACTACAGAAGACAGTATGGAAGTTCCTCAAACAATGAAAACTAGAGCTCCCGGATGACCCAGCAGTCCCACATCTGGGTCTTTAACCGAAGGAAATGAAATCATTGTCTTGAAAAGTCGTCCCCACGCTTGTGCTCACTGCAGCATTATTCATTATAGCCAAGATATGGAAACAGCCTAAGTGTTGGTCAATGGATAAAGAAAGAAAATATTATTATTGTTAATATTAATATTCAGCCTTTAAAACAAGGAAACCATGCCTTTTGCTACAGCATGGGTGAACTTGGAGGGCATGCTAAGTGAAGTAAGTCAGACAGAGAAACACAAGTGCTGCATGGCATCACTTATATGTGGAATCTGCAAGAAAGTCAAACTTCCCGAAAGCAGAATGGTAGGTGTGGGGGGCTGAGGTGGGGCAGATGTTGGTGAAAGGGTGCAAACTCCCAGTTATAAGATGAATGAGTTCTAAGGATCCCGTGTAGAGCATGGTGGCTCTGGTTGACGATGTGTTATATTCTCGTGTACTTGAAAGTACATCGTGAGCATTCTCACAAAAAAAAGAAAAAAGAAATCATGTGAGGTGGTGAATGTATTATGTATGAATTAACTAGCTGTGGGGAATCCTTTCACAATGTAAACGTACATCATCATCACATTGTACACTTTAAATTTACAATCTTATTTGTCAATTACAGCTCAATAAAGCGGGGGGGGGGGGGAATTACCCCTCCTTAGTACCTATCTTTCAGGGCCCTGCTAGGAGATTAAACTCAAGCTAGAAACAAACAATGTGATTTTAAAATTGAGCAAAGGACATGAATAGACATTTCTCCAAAGAAGACAGATGAATAGCCAATAAGCACATGAAAAGACGCTCACCATCACTGATCACTGGGGACATGCAAGTCAAAACCACAGTGTCATACTACTTAATGGTTATTAGGATGGCTATCACCAAATAGAAACAAACCAAGTGTGGTGAAGATGTGACGCTGAGGGCAATGTCAAAGGGGTCAGCTGCTGGGGGAGACGGCCGTTCCTCTAAAGTTAAACATGGAATTTCCATGTGACTCAGCAATTCTGCTTCTGGGTATAGATACTCAAGAGAAGTGAGTGCAGGGGCTCAAACAGATCCTTGCACACCCATGTTTACAGCAGCAGCATTCACAGCAGCCAAAATATGGAAGTGACCTACGTGTCCTTCAACAGCTGAGTGGAGGGATACACAAAATGTGGTCCATACACACAGTGGAATATTACTCAGCCTTTTAAAAGAAAGAAATTCGGACACACGCTACTACATGGGTGAACCCTCAGGGCATTATGCCAAGTAAAATAAGTCAATCACAAAAAGAAAAATACTGTGTGACTCCTTCCACGTGTATCCTATTCATGTGGATAGAGAGTACAATGGTGGTTGCAGGGGCTGGGAAGAGGGAGTCAGTGCTTAATGGGGACAGAGTTTCAGCTGGATGAGATGAAAAAGTTCTGGAGATGGATGGGGATAATGGTCGCAGGATAGCATGAACATATTTAATACCACAGAACTGTCCACTTAAAAATGGTTGAAATGGTAAATTTTATGCATGTTACCACACACATGCACACACACACACACGCACACACACAC